>SNQJ01S0060831.1:113324-127512 GCA_010110895.2 Picea sitchensis
CACAAGCTTGAACCAGAGGAAACTATGATTGAGGTAAGTGGTTTCATTTTTACACAAGCTTGAACCATAGAAAACTATGCTTGCAACTTCCCAACGCATAACACAGGGATGGTTAGTACTTAGCCCCCATCTTAAGAAGCTAGCAGTTTAACTTCAGCATGAAGTCTAGAGGCCCTAGCCAAGTGCCCCCCAAGCTTTGTTTCATCCAACTGCAAGGAGAATGAAATGAAGCTTCAAATACTAGATGAAGGACTTCAAATTGGTGACATCCCCAATGGAGTCGCCAATTTTGTTATTGGATAAATTGGTATGTGCAGACACTAACTGATCTCCCTAGATCCACATAGATCTAGAACAAAACACACCAGAAGATGACGCTTTGCTTAAGTTTTAAATATTGAATTTACTAACTAAAGAGGGATAGGTGACATACTATTTAAATGTCGCTTCCTCTCGCCATCGCCAACCTAGCTTCGTTCCAATGCTCATACAATGATGATCTTGCAAAAGAATGCAACCAACCAAAGTGATAGTAATAGCATAAACTCAATATAAACCTATGTATGTGATCAAGGAATCATACTATAAAACACAACAAGCTTTATAGAAAAGAATATGTTACTCTATCATATTAAATGTGAAAGAGAGATTACAACTGTGGCCTTGATGTCGTAAGGTCCCTTCCAACTGTCCTTCGTTCCCCACACACTTCCACTCCAAGTATTCTGAGAGCATAGATATGATAATATTCACAATCTATCTTGACAAAATGGCTCATCTAGCCAAGCTAAAAATCTCCAAAGCTCAATCCAATCCATGTTAATCCCAAAAGCTAATCTCATCTAAGCCAAATTTCTCCATGAGAGCTCCTCTCCTTTTATAAGTTGAAGAGGATAAGGTGAGGAGGTTAGGATGATCCCACCAAATCATGAAAGTGGGTAAGATCCAAACCTTTCGGATGCCACCTCACCATGGAAGTTTCTCCTTTTAGAAGCATCGAAAGATGCTCGTTTTTCCCACATATGAGCATTCTCACACATTACTTATAGAGAAACCTATGAACCTCTCACAACCCAGCTATGGTGCAGCCTACGAAAATCATGCATTCTTGCACCCTAGACATAGTGCAGCATGCAAAAATCATTTTTAATAGGGTTTTTACAAAGGGAAATGCAACTTTTTTCCTCAGGAAAAGTTCTTCTCCCTTCTTTCTTCAGGAACTCATGCCACTGACCCCTCTGAAGACTATAGACAGGTTTAGATCATTAGTGGTCATAGGGATGACGAAAATAATGTGTAACAGAGAGCCCCCCAAAGTATGAAGTTATAACAGAGTGATAGCTGAAATACTATGTCGAGTGTGTGTCGGGAAGAAGGAACAGTCGGTTGGAAGCTTGCCAACAAACAAGGAAATACAGTACAATAATATATCATCAATGAGGTAGGCATTCCCATACTCAGAATACAAATGAATCAAAGCATAAATTTCTACATGTGAAGATCCATTTCAAGTAAGACAGGTCATGGCCACCAAACATACACTGTGGATCCATGCCGATATGACTTAAATCTGAACATAGCCACCAAAAATACATTGTGGATCTATGTGTTAAAGACTCAAATTTGAACATAGCCACGAGATATACAATGTGGATCTATGAAATAGTAAAAACTAAATATACTCCAATGCAACCTGAATCTGTTAGAAAAGATCCAGGGTCTTCATCTCCACCACTCTATAGTACGAATCTAACCATGCGAATACATGTGTCGAAGTCGAACATGGTAGAAACCACTTGATTACCAGTCATTAGTATATACCATTAACAAGTGCGAGGGAAATCACCATTAATGTCAATGACTCCCAAGGTACACTAGTACAATCCAACGAATGTGAATCAATGAGTTGAGGTCGAAAACTCGACGAAACCTTCTGATTAGAGGTCAATAATGAAAACCCACTGTCAAAAGCGAGGAAACCTGCCATTGAGGCATGCAAGGTCCAAGGTACCAATTGGTTTCTATGTCTAATTCCTGGATAATGAGTTGAAGTCGATAGGAAAAGACTCATCACAAGATGGCCTTAATATATCCCACATCAATGACATGAAACATGTAACAAGATTTGAAGTATATCACAGTAACAAGTGATTCAGGACTGACTCAGGGATGGTTGATGCAATAGATGTCTTAAGGACTATAGAAATGGCCAATGCAATAGAAGTCTTAAGGACTATAGAAATGGCCAATACAATAGAAGGCTTTCCAGGTTGAACTTCACTTTGAACATATTGATGACACGGCAACTGTCTTGGAAACACTGACTCAAAAATAGGGATCACAGACCGATTTGTAATCTTATAAAGGAGTATGATCAAGAGACAAGTGGATTTTCCTACCTAAACACAAGGCGAGTGAAAGGGTGTCATGTTCAAAAGTGACTCTTCCATGGAATACAGGTTTAGACATATTTCTTTCCCAAATTTTCCTCCACTATTTCTGGCGAGTACCTCTTTATTTTTACACAATCTTGAGGAGGATAACATATGCTTGAAGTGTAATCTCATCCTTCGGATGAGTCCCTTGGAGTATGTTTAACGAACCCTAGGAAGGAGTGGTTCGGTCCCATATGGGCCTTTCGATGTTTGTTTAACGAGTCCAAAGAAAGCAAACTCAGGGATTTTTCATGTTTAGAGAGTCTAGAAAACACTTAAAGAGAACTCTCTCAGTTCCTTTTTTGTAAAGTAGTGTGATGAGACTAAAAAAGAGATAACATATCGCTCAATAGACGTTTTCTTCAAATAATTTAACGAGCATGAAGAGAACAAGGTCACTCAACAATCTTTTCATGTTTAGAGATTCTGAAAAGAGCTTAAAGGAAACTCTACGGGGTTCCTTTTTCAAATAACCTTTACGAGTCCTAAAAAGTGATAAAAGTATACTCGGTTACATTCTCATTGATTTACGATCACGAGAAAGAACAAAGACTAAGCTCGATAACTTATTCTCATGTATTTACGAGCATGAGAATGAAAAAAGACTAAGCTCTGTATTGTTTTCATTTTTACGTGAGCTTTAAAACAAAACAAAACTATGCTTGGACTTGGTATCATTTTTACACAAGCTTGAACCAGAGGAAACTATGTTTGAGGTAAGTGGTTTAATTTTTACACAAGCTTGAACTATAGAAAACTATGCTTGCGACTTCCCAACGCATAACACAAGGATGGTTGGTACTTAGCCCCCAGCTTAAGAAGCTAGTAGTTTAACTTCATCATGAAGTCCAGAGGTCATAGCCAAATTGTCCCCAAGATTTGTTTTGTCCAATTGCAAGGAGAATGAAATGAAGCTTCAAATACTAGACGAAGGACTTCAAATTGTCGACTTCCCCACTGGAGTCACCAATTTTGTTATTGGATAAATCGATAGGTGCAGACACTAACTGATCTCCCTAGATCCACTTAGATCTAGAACAAAACACACCAGAAGATGACGCTTTCCTTAAGTTTTAAATATTAAATTTACTAACTAAAGAGGGATAGGTGGCATACCGTTTAAATGTCGCTTCCTCTTTCCATCGCCATCCTAGCTCCGTTCCAACGCTCATACAATGATGATCCTGCAAAAGAACACAACCAACCAAAGTGATAGTAATAGCATAAACTCAATATAAACCTATGTATGTGATCAAGGAACCATACAATAAAACACAACAAGCTTTATAGGAAAGAATTATGTTATTGTATCATATTAAATGTGAAAGAGAGATTACAACCGTGGCCTTGATGTCGTAAGGTACCTTCCAACTGTCCTTCATTCCCCACACACTTCCACTCCAAGTATTCTGAGAGCATAGATCTGATAATATTCACAATCTATCTTGGAAAAATGGCTCATCTAGCCGAGCTAACAATATCCAAAGCTCAATCCAATCCAAGCTAATCCCAAAAGATAATCTCATCAAAGCCAACTTTCTCCATGAGAGCTCCTCTCCTTTTATAAGCTGAAGAGGATAAGGTGAGGAGGTTAGGAAGATCCCACCGAATCATGAAAGCGAGTAAGATCCAAACCATTCAAATGCCACCTCACCATGGAAGTTTCTCGTTCTAGAAGCATTGATAAGATGCTCATTTTTCCCATGTATGAGCATTCTCGCACCCTTCTTATAGAGAAACTTGTGAACCTCTCGCAACCCATCTATGGTGTAGGCTGCGAGAATCACACATTCTCACACCCTAGCCATAGTGCAGCATGAAAAAATCATTTTTAATAAGGTTTTTACAAAGGGAAATGCAACTTTTTTCCTCAGGAAAAGTTCTTCTCCCTTCTTTCTTCAGGAACTCAGGCCATTGACCCCTCTGAATACTACAGACAGGTTTACATCATTAACGGTCATAGGGATGAAGAAAATAATGTGTGTTATCACTGAAATTTCATCCGCATAGGGCGACAAGAACTCCTCATCGTCACAACAGAAAGAGTCATTCATGGCACAGGATTAATTCCACAGCATTGCAAAAGGGTCAAAAAACTATTCAAATGACCAAAAATTTGAAGGGCGCTTTACATCATCTGGGCGCGCGTGCGTATGCGCGTAACAGAATCGTACAAAGCGCGCATATGTGCACAAGGCACGGTTGTTGGGCGAAAAACCCACGCGCCTGCTAAACGGCGCATTTATTGAAATTGGTCGGCCTCCCAACCACTAATGGATCGGCTCCCAAGTCGATTTGACACCAAATCCGAGCTCAATCCTCATGGTGGGCTGGTCAAAGATCTAATTGTGCCCTAAAGAGCCCCTTTTCACATTCAAAATAGGTTACATAATGATCCAATGCTTGGTTATAAAAAGCCATGAATGACCACCATTTTCTCAAGGAATTATTCATACTGTTATGCTGCTAAGATTGCTAAGGACCCATTCTTTGGCAATACACATTGCAAGATGCATTTCATAAAGCTATTCACCCCTCTTTTGAGTGAATAAGCTTGGAGTTCTTTCACCCACATTTCATCTTTTCATTGTAAGGAGAGCAATCAGTGAGGGCCTCAAGAGCCTTCCATTGGAGAAAGAAGGGACCCAAGTCCCCTTTTTCCTTTGTGTCTTTGGATTTCATCAATCAGATCAGCTTATATATTGGTGATATTGGTCCATTTACATTTGTTTTTCATTTTTCCATATGCTCTTAGTTTTAATTAGTTTTAGTTTGTTTTTGCTTATTGTTTTATTGTTTCTTTCTCTAACCTTTTACCTTACAACTGTCATGCCTAGTAGAGCCCAACTGGGCATGTAAGCACTCTTAATTTGCTCATCAAGTGACGAATTGGGTGCAAACAATGTGTAATAGAGATACCTCCAAAGTATGAAGTTAGAACAGAGTGATAGTTGAAATACTTTGTCGAGTGTGTGTAGGGAACAAGGAACAGTCGGTCGGAAACCTGTCAACAAACAAGGAAATACAATACAATAATATATCATCGTTGAGGTAGGAATTACCATAATCATAATACAAATGACTCAAAGCATAAATGAAGACATGCGAAGATCTATGTCAAGTAAGACAGGTCATGGCCACCAAACATACACTGTGGATCCATGCCGATATAACTCAAATCTGAACATAGCCACCAAAAATACACTGTGGATCTATGTGTTAAAGACTCAAATTTGAACATAGCCACAAGACATACAATGTGGATCTATGAAATTGTACAAATTGAATATACTCCAATGCAACCTGAATCTGTTAGAAAAGATCCAGGGTCTTCACCTCCACCACTCTATAGTATGAATCTAACCATGCAAATACATGTGTCGAAGTCGAACAAGGTAGAAACCACTTGATTACCAGTCATTAGTGTATACCATTAACAAGTGCGAGGGAAATCACCATTAATGTCAATAACTCCCAAGTTACAATAATACAATCCAACGAATGTGAATCAATGAGTTGAGGTCGAACACTCGACGAAACCTTGCGATCAGAGGTCAATAACGAAAACCCACTGTCGAAAGCAAGGAAACCTTCCATTGAGGCATGCAAGGTCCAAGGTACCAATTGGTTTCTAAGTCTAATTCCTGGATAATGAGTTGAAGTTGATAGGAAAGACTCATCACAAGAGGGCCTTAATATATCCCACATCAATAACATGAAATGGGTAACAAGATTTGAAGTATATCAGAGTAACAAGTGATTCAAGACTGACTCAGGGATGGATGACGCAATAGAAGGCTTAAGGACTACAAAAATGGCCGATGCAATAGAAGGCTTTCTGGTTTGAACTTCTCTGTGAACATATTGACGACATGACAACTGTATTGGAAACACTGACTCAAAAACAGGGATCACAGACCGATTTGCAATCTTATAAAGGAGTATGATCAAGAGACAAGTGTATTTTCCAACCTAGACACAAGGCAAGTGAAAGGGTGTCATGTTCAAAAGAGACTCTTCCATGGAATACATGTTTAGAAATATTTCTTTCCCAAATTTTCCCCCACCATTTCTGGCAAGTACCTCTTTATTTTTACACAAGCTTGAGGAGGATACCATATTCTTGAAATGTAAGCTCATCCTTTGGATGAGTCCCTTGGAGTATGTTTAATGAACCCTAGGAAGGAGTGGTTCGGTCCCATATGGGCCTTTTGATGTTTGTTTACGGAGTCCAAAGAAACAAAACTCAAGGGCTTTTCATGTTTAGAGAGTCTTGGAAACACTTAAAGAGAACTCTCTTAGTTCCTTTTTTGTAATGTATTCTGATGAGACCAAAAAAGAGATAAACTATTGCTGAACAAACATTTTCTTCAAATACTTTAACGAGCATGAAGAGAACAAGGTCACTCAACAATCTTTTCATGTTTAGAGAGTCTGAAAAGAGCTTAAAGGAAACTCCAGGGGGTTCCTTTTTCGTATAACCTTTATGAGTCCGAAAAAGTGATAAAAGTATACTTGGTTACGTTCTCATTGATTTATGAGCACGAGAAAGAACAAATACTAAGCTCGATAACTTATTCTCATGTATTTACGAGCATGAGAAAGAACAAATACTAAGCTTGGCATTGTTTTCATTTTTACGCAATCTTTAAAAAAAAAAAAAACTATGCTTGGACTTGGTTTCATTTTTACACAAGTTTGAACTAGAGGAAACTATGCTTGAGGTATGTGGTTTCATTTTTCCGCAAGCTTGAACCATAGAAAACTATTCTTTCGACTTCCCAATGCATAACACAGGGATGGTTGGTACTTAGCCTCCAGCTTAAGAAGCTAGTAGTTTAACTTCAACATGAATTCCAAAGGCCAAACTCAAATGCCCCTCAAGCTTTGTTTCGTCCAACTGCAAGGAGAATGAAATGAAGCTTCAAACACTAGACGAAGGACTTCAAATTGGCAACTTCCTCAGTGGAGTCCCCAATTTTGTTATTGGATAAATTTGTAGGTGCGGACACTAACTAATCTCCCTTTATCCACCTACATCTAGAATAAAACACACCATAACATGACACTTTCCTTAAGTTTTAAATATTCAATTTACTAACTAAGGAATGATAGGTGACATACTATTTAAATGCCTCTTCCTCTCTCCATCGCCATCCTAGCTCTGTTCCAATGCTCATACAATGATGATCCTTCAAAAGAACGCAACCAACCAAAGTGATAGTAATAGCATAAACTCAATATAAACCTATATATGTGATCTAGAAATCATACAATAAAACACAAGAAGATTTATAGGAAAGAATTATGTTATTGTATCATATTAAATGTGAAAGAGAGATTACAACCGTGGCCTTGATGTCGTAAGGTACCTTCCAACTATCCTTCATTCCCCACACACTTCCACTCCAAGTATTCTGAGAGCATAGATCTGATAATATTCACAATCTATCTTGACAAAATGGCTCATCTAGCCAAGCTAACAATCTCCAAAGCTCAATCCAATCCAAGCTAATCCCAAAAGCTAATCTCATCCAAGAAAACTTTCTCCATTAGAGATCCTCTCCTTTTATAAGCTGAAGAGGATAAGGTGAGGAGGTTAGGATGATCCCACCAAATCATGAAAGTGAGTAAGATCCAAACCATTTGGATGCAACCTCACCATGGAAGTTTCTCCTTCTAGAAGCATCGATAAGATGCTCGTTTTTCCCACGTATGAGCATTCTCGCTCCCTGCTTATAGAGAAACCTGCGAACCTCTTGCAACCTAGCTATGGTGCAGCCTACGAGAATCAGGCATTCTCACACCCTAGCCATAGTGAAGCATGCAAAAATCATTTTTAATAGGGTTTTTACAAATCAAAATGCAACTTTTTTCCTCAGGAAAATTTCTTCTCGTTTCTTTCTTCAAGAACTCGGGCCACTGACCCCTCTGAAGACTATAGACATGTTTACATCATTAATGGTCATAGGGATGACGAAAATAATGTGTAACACATACCAAAGAAACAAAATTTCGGGAAGACATAGGCAGAACATACACATCAATACCAGATGGCGTAACCACAAATGACATAGAACAAACAATCCAAAATGAAGTGTATTCGATAATGTTATTATAGACAAAATAGAAGAACCAACATCCTCTCTACTTTTGACCATTTTGGTCCAGAAAACTGTCTACGGGTTTTTCACAAGTGCAATATCAATCGTAGAGTACCAGGGTTTGGTAGGAAGACCTAAACAGAGGTTAAGGGTGAAGCCATAGAAAAAACCTAAGTAGTGTCGAATATAATACCAACTGTTAAAGGAAAACCAAAAAAAAAAAAACCTACCATTGAAGTCAAGTGAATAGCACGATCAGGAACCTTGAAGGTAACCGGGGCACATTAGTAGCACAAAAAGTCAAATACCAATTATTGAAGGATGCTTACCTCGCAAAGGGTTTCCACTGGGGTTCTCCTAACATTCCATTCACTAGAATGAGCTCCAGTTCATGAATTTTGTCCATGCCACCAAGCTGAATAGTAATAGAGGTAGTCTCACAGTGGTTTGCATAAACGCAGAAACAGGAAAGGAATGAACAAAACAATATTAAACCCTCCAGTGATCGGAGTAATGGCGATGGGTACAAACTATGTTGAGGCCATGTGAACCATGCAAGGTGGAAAAAATGCAGTGGGCATGGAGGTCGAGCGATGGATAAAGGAGTATGCCATAGGATATATTAAATTCCATAGGTATATCCATTAAGACCAGACAATGTTACCTCTGTAACTTTATTTATTTCCATATTTATGGTGAAGTACAATTACAGACCAGTTAGGGTTTACTTACGCATCACTATTGTTCTGGTCATGTGATAACTCTTTCCTATCGTCTCGTTAACACTTAGGCCAAGTTAGTTTCCTTGGGGTCATTTGACGACAAGAAAACATATAGTTTCCCCTTGTGCTATTTACAACCACCAATTAGTTAACACTTATGCGCACGGTGTCATATATGTATCGCTATGATAACACTATCATAAGGGTCGTTAAAGGGTAATATAATTATACTATGGATTGCGTGAATGGGATATAAGTCTTATAGTATAGAATTACTTTGTGCAAATAGAATGAAAGACCAAGATGGATAAATGACCTCGGTAGTAGTTTACACATTCACTCTTATGAAAGGTAGAATCAACATTGTCATAAATAAATTATGTACATCTATATTTATATGAAAACTTACACCCATGTCAATAAGAGGTAAGAGAAAGCTATGGATTCCAAGGAAGTGGTAGGACCTTTCTGTAGTAAAGTTAATGACTACTTGAAAGGTTTCCTCTTTTAGAAAAATGATCGATTCTTGTGACCCTAAATAAATAAAAAACTAACAAAACAATTACTGTTACAAATAGAAAATTTTTATTCTTGTTGTGATCATGGTAGAACAGAATGAAGTAGAGATCAGACTCGAGGAAAATCCTGAGGAAAGGCCTCCTGAGGAAGAGAAGCATAACAGTGACAAAAGTTCACCTACCGAGGTTCTAGAAACTATGAGAAATCTCATTGTGGAGCTGCAGGAACAATGAGAAATTAAAAATATCACAACAGGAACAGTAGGAAATAAACGAAGTTCTTCTACAAAGCATATTTACAAAGAAGATCCCAAGGATGATAAATGAGAAGAAGAGGTCAGTAAAAGGGCCTCCAAGAGTTCTGGTCCTGAAGAAGAAAAAGGGGACAACACTTTTGAAGGTACACCTTCAACATAAGATAAAACAAAAATAGGAAGAAAAAGGAAACAAGTGGACCATCTTGAGGGAGAGTTTAAGAAAATCAAATCGTCTACCTTTGACAGTAATCTAGAATAGGGGACAAGGCTGAAGAATGGTTATTATACATAAAGAAGTATTTCCAGATATACAACTATTCCAACAATATGAAGGTCAGAATGGCCATCTATAATCTGAAAGTAAAATCTAACATATGGTGGCAGGACCTGAAGTTGGCCAAGGGCCTAAAGGAAAAATAGATGGAATGGTCGGATTTTAAGAAATACTTTAAGAAACAGTATCTATCTGAAATTTACTATGAAAGAAAAACCAAAGACTTTTATGAGCTACGACTCGGTCAAATGACTATGGATGACCTGATAAACAAATTCCTGGAATTATTGAGGTTCATGCCTTATATCCAGGAGGACAAAGTAAAAAACTAGTGGTTCCTAAGTCGTTTACCACAGTCCTATAAGGACAGAATCGAATTCGACAACCCCAAGTCCTTAAGTGAAGTTTTCCGAAATTCCCGAATGTGTTACAACCAATACAAACAACAGTCATAATCTCCCAAGGCTTGGAAGGACAAGAAACAAGAATGAATGAACCAACGGGAGAAGGGATATCAACCAACCCCTTTTTGGAACGCAAAAAAGAGTTTTCCAAGGAAATATTTTCACTCCAACAACCAGAACACCTAAGGAGGTGGTAAACTAGTTAATATGGGAACAAAGAATTTTGGGGACAACCCAAGAGAACCGTTAAAATGCTGGGAATGTGGAGAACCTCACTTAAGGAGGAACTGCCCACATTTGACTTTAGCAGCTAGGACTATGATTCACAACCCACAGGAAGCCTCTATAGTGGGAGATGCAGGTAGAAGATTACATCAGATCAATGTAGTTGTGGATGGTTGACAAGATGATCACCAATCCACTATAGTGGAAATTGAAGGTAAAATTAACAATACTCGTATTTCTGTTTTAATTGATCCAGGAGCTACGTTGAGTTATGTTGCTCCTAGTGTAGTGGATTCAAATAAAATTAAGAGAACAAGACATGCAAAATCTTGGTTAGTACAACTAGCAACATGAACAAAAACAAAAGTATCCAATTTTATTTCTGATTTTGAGTTCAGTTTAGGTGGTCAAAACAAAAACAAAAATTTGAACATACTACCATTAGGGTCTTATGACATAATTATTGGAATGGACTGGTTAGAAAGGCATAAAGAAATTTTAGATTGCTAGGAAAAATCACTCAAGTATAATGACGAAAATGACACTGTTATAATAGTACAAGGTATACAAAAACCAGTCTCAATTAGGCATATTTCAGTTATGCAATTTAAGAAGTGCATGAGAAAGGGTTGTCAGATTTATTCCATCCAAGTGAAAAATTTGTTGGAAAACAAAAATAAACCTAGCTTGGAGGATTTTGTCGTCTTGCATGATTTCAGAGATGTGTTTGTTGATGACATACCTGAATTACCCCCAAGGAGAGAGATATACTTTTCTATCGACCTACTGTCTGGTTCAACCCCCATCTCTAAGGCACCCTACCGAATGAGTTACCAAAATTAACAAAATTAAAAATTCAACTACGGGAACTATTGGACAAAGAATATATCAGATCGAGTGTTTCACCATGGGGAGCACCAGTCCTTTTTGTTAAAAAGAAAGAAGGAACTCTGAGATTATGCATCGATTATAGACAATTAAGCAAAATGACTGTTAAGAACAAGTACCCGTTACCTAGGATCAATGATATGTTCGATCAAGTAGGTGGGGAAAATATTTTTTCTAAATTGGATTTAAGATCTGGTTATCACCAGGTTAGGATAAAATATGAGGACATAAGTAAAACAACATTCATAATGATATATGGACATTACTAATTTGTTGTTATACCATTTGGTCTCACTAACATGCCAGCCACATTTATGTGTTTAATGAACAACATTTTCAGTCAGTACTTGAACAAGTTTGTATTGGTATTTATTGACGATATCCTAGTATACTCTAAAACATAAGAAGAACACAAAGAACACCTAAGGATAGTTCTGCAAAATTTAAGAAGACACAAACTGTATGCTAAATTTGATAAGTGTGACTTTTATCAGAAGAAAATATAGTACTTAGGACATGTAATATCTGAAGAAGGTATTGCAGTCGATCCTAAGAAAATAAGAGCCATCATGGAATGGTTGATCCCTAAGGACGTAGCGGGCATCGATCATTTATGGGAATCATCGGATATTACCACAAATTTATAGAGGGATTCACCAAGATTGCATACCGTATCACATAATTACAAAAGAAGGGAACCAAGTTTAACTGGTCACAGAAATGTCAGGACAGTTTTAATAAGTTAAAGGAATTGTTAACAATCACACCTATTTTAAAGGTAGCAGACGTGGACAAAGACTTCACAGTCTATGTGGATGCGAGTAAGGGCATGTTATTTGTTATGAGTCCCGAAAACTAAAGGAGCACGAACGAAACTATGTCACTCATGACTTAGAGTTGGCAGCTGTAATAAACGCCTTAAAGATGTGGCAATACTATATAATGGGCATAAAATTTCTGTTATTGGCTGATAACAACGGTGTAAAATATTTGTTTAGTCAACCAGACCTTAATGCAAGGAAAGCATTATGGCTGGCCTTCTTGAGCGAATTTGACTTTGAGGTAAGACACATCAATGGTAAGGAAAACAAGGTGGATGATGCTTTAATTAGAAGAGTTCATGGGATGTTTGAAATAAACATTAGCAGGGAAGAAAGCGATCTTGAACAAAGTATAAAGGATGCAAGCAATAATGATGAAAATTACACTAAAACAATGGCAGATTTACAAAATAATACAGAAAATTCAAACAAAACAGATCTGAGTTTGGACAGAAATGGTCTACTACGATTTAAAACGAGAATATACATACCAGATTCGGCTAAATTAAAGTTAACAAGTTTGGACGAAGCACACAAGAAACCATATTCTGGTCATCCGGGATACCAGAAAATGGTAACAACACTAAGGAAGTTATTTTATTGGCCTAATATGAAGAGTGAAAAAACATAATACTTATCTAAGTGTCAATATTTTCAATAGGTGAAAGCTGAACACCAACGTCCAGTTGGCCTGTTGCAACCCTTATCTATGCCGAAATGGAAAAGGGAGACTATATCACTGGACTTTATTACAGGTTTTCCTAGAACTCAAAAACAAAATGATTCAATTATGGTGGTAATCGATAAGCTTAGTAAGTTTTCACACTTTATTCCTATAAAGTCTACTTTTAAAGCTATTAACATCGCTAAAATATTCATGAAAGAAATTTTTAGACTGCATGGTATTCCTAAAATGGTGATTTTGGATAGAGACGTAAAATTTACATCTACTTTTTGGAAAGAATTGTTTGCAGGGTTAAATACTAAATTGAATTTCACCACAATTTATCATCCACAAACGGATGGGCAGACCGAACGAACAAACCAAATCGTGGAAGATATGTTACGCATGTACGTAAGGACAAAACAAAGCAAGTGGGAAGACTACCTACACATGGTGGAATTTGCGTACAACAATGGTTACCAAACATTGACTAAGATGATCCCCTTCGAAGTACTATATGGTAGAAAGTGTATGAATCCAATTAGATGGGATAACCCAGTTGACAGACTCATCGTGGGACCAAAAATTCTCTAGGAAATGGAGAGTACAGTAAGAAAATTACAACATAATTTAAAAGAGGCACAGGACATACATAAAATTTATGTGGACCTGAAAAGAAGACACTTGGAATTTCAAGTGGGAGACCACATCTATTTAAAAGTCAAATCTTGAATAAGTTCACTAAATCTAGGAAACTGTGCCAAGTTGGCACCCAGGTTTTGTGGTCCTTTCGAATTGGGCATGTGGCATATCAACTTGCACTTCCTGCCAATCTAAAAATTCATAATGTATTTCATGTTTCTTTGTTAAAGAATT
>SNQJ01S0060831.1:127562-139774 GCA_010110895.2 Picea sitchensis
TGTATTTCATGTTTCTTTGTTAAAGAATTATGTTCATGACCATACTCATATGATCGATTGGATCTTGGTGTAGGTTGAACCAGAAGGCAAGTTCCAAGCGGAACCTCTGGGCATTCTGGATAGGAGAGAAATAGCACTATGGAACAGAGTCGTCGCCTAGGTAAAAGTGAAATGGAAGAACTTTAGTCCTAAGGAGGCCACTTGGGAGTTGAAGGGAGATTTGCAGAAATATCATCCAATCCTGTTCCGAGAAAGGGACAAACACTGAGGACAATTTTTTATTGAAGGGGGAAAGGATGTAGCATCCCCCAAAATAAATTATTTCTTAAGTCTAAAAATACTTAGGAATTTATTTTCTTTTTTGGTAAATTCAAAATTGGAAAATTATTGCCATTTATGGAAATTCCGAATTTTGAATTTAGTTAATTATAAATTATGATTATGACTGCTGGGAAAATATCTGATTAGACCCAACTAACTCTTTGACTATGACACTTGTAAGAAACAAATATTTTTATATTCATTGTTGATGGACAAATGGAACAACCAGGTTGAAATCATTTGACCATGACTCCATGAGTGGGGAACATGATGGAACTACCTTAGGGATGAATGTTACAAGTTGAAAATCAAGAATTTGGCCATGGGTAGCCCCTGGAAATCAGGGATTTGGAAAGCTGCGAAAATTCCCCAAGGGGAAAAGACCTAGGCACAAATTCTTTTGGCATATATAGCATATGGGAGGAGGCAGGATGTTGTCGAGTATGATAGGAAACTAATTATCTCTTGTTGTTATGAACACTGTTTTTTGAGTGTGAGGCAAGGAGAAGTTTTTTGAAACTGAAGGACTATTGCTAAGGAGGAGTTATGGGGTTCTCCCTCAGGGGTTCATGGTTAGGGTAGCGGGTGAATGGAACAAGTAGATTGGTTGTTCTGTTCTAAGGTTGGGAGGAACTTTGTTGTTCCATTTGTTGTTCAACAATTGTTCCGATATGTCTAGCTACTCTTTCTCTGGTCAAATGTTATTTGAATTTATGGTTGATAGAATACATTTGTTGATAGAATACATTTATGGATGAATTGTTCTGGTTATTAAATTACTAATGGAATGGAATGAATTGTAGGATAAACCCTTATAGTTTAATTGTATGCGTTGATTAAAATTTCTATGTATCTTAGCTAGAAATGGAATTTAATTATGGAAATATATTAGGAGATACACCTAATTTAAATAAAATATCATTTCAGTGCTATCCTTGAAATCCCTACGAAATGTGTGAATCATATACATCTAGATGTTTAGTTCTTCAAGTAAACTCTAGACTTTGCAAACGCTAAAGGAAATTCTGAAAAGTAAACTTGAGATTTAAATATATATGTATAGACATATCTCTGTAGGTTTTATAAGTAGGACTGTATTAGATCGTGGAAATACCAGACAACGCAAGTGCTAAACCACAAAGAGGTTATTTGTTTTTAATTTATACAATTCATAGTTCAGAGACTATTTAAAATAAACCATAGTATTCGTATGGCAGGAAAGACATAAATTCCATTAAAAAAAGAATTAGAAGATTTGTATATCCACATGCTCGGATCCAAATAGTCATAAATAGAACACCCAGAGTGATAACCAACATCACCGTGACCCCAATTCTGAGTCCTTCAAGTACAAACATTAACATTGAAATCTGAATACCTTTCTTGAATAAGGCATGGTCTTGATCTGTCCCTGCGACCATATACACCCTGAGGAAAGTCGAGACGAAGTATTAACATCAAATATAAGCCAAGAAAACTTTAGCATTGAAGTTAAATTAGTTAAGACAATGAAGAAATCCTCATACATGGTTGATACTTATCTTGAAGTTATCGTAGGTATACTCCCAGTTAGAGTTACGATCTGTCGACATACTGAAGGGGGAGGAGTGAACTTGAAGATTCAGATGGGTACCCTTGTAGTGAAATAGGGGGTCCCATCATTAGATGTGATAACCGACAAAGAAAAAGAAAGGAATACTAACTGATTTCACAACCGTAAAATAGATTAGACTTTATTCAAAGTAGGAAAATCAATAACATACAACATATAATTACTACACAGAGTGGCGAGTCGATTCATAGAGAGTACTTTGAAGTATGGCCCTCGCAAGAACAAACTCACCCATAAATATTTATAAAGGAATTGAAATCAACACTGAATACTTGGGTTTTTCCCTTTACAAAATGAAACTATGACAAGCAAATTCAAATATTTCAAATGATAAGGTTCTATAGGGTAGGATGTTTAGACCAAAGGAGTTTTTCCCAAGTCAAAACTACAGACGAAGTTGCGGGATGTTAACCCATCTTTTTCTCTTAAAAATTTACGGACTGTTGATAAGGATACAAGTTTCAGTCAAGTTACACCTAGCGTTAAGCATACAGAACCTAAGTTAAATAGTTAAATATCATTTAAAAACCACAGGAAGTGTAACTCATTTAGAACTGAGGACATGTTTGAATAGTGATATTATCCCCTAAATATCCACAGTTTTGTCATGAACCACAATTAAGAAAATCACAGGCCAGGTGTCGAAAACATTTCTTTTCCAAAAAAAAGAACGTCGATATACATGGGGATGACCCTTTTATTATTATCGTGCTTTGTTATGAAAAAGAGTCATGGAAGACATTGAGGGGCATACGCAGAGAATCAAGAGAATTTCAGAAATTTTAAATAGAGGTAAAAATCCCCATATAGTCTTCATGACTATTATTTAAAAACTCAAAGAAAAATGAAAGCACACTTATACTACGTAAGGGAAGGACCTTCCCTCAGAATTAAAACTAGTTCCAAATTGGGATTTAACACCCTAGACAATCCACGAAGCAAGTAGGAAAACCACATATTAGACGGTGAGTCATACCAAAGCAACGAAATATCAGGAAGACGCGGGCTTAACATATGCATCAATACTGGATGGCGTAACCATAAATGACATAGAACGAACAATACAAAATGCAGTGTATTCGATAATGTTATTATAGACAAAATAACAGAATTGACATCCTCGCTAGTTTTGACCTTTTCGGTCCAGAAAACTGTCTATGGGTTTTTCACATGTGCAATATCTATCATAGAGTAATAGGGTTTGGGAAGAAGAATGAAATAGAGGTTAAGGGCGAAGCCACAGAAAAATCCTAAGCAGTGCCGAATATAATACCAATTGTTAAAGGAAAACCAAAAAAAAAAAAAAACTACCACAGAAGTCAAGTGAATAGCACGATCAGGAACCTTGAAGGTAACCGAGGCACATTAGTAACACAAAAAGTCAGCTACCAATTATCTAAGGACGCTTACCTCGCAAAGGGTTTCCATCGGGGTTCTCCTAACATTCCATTTGTGAGAACGCGATCCAGTTCACAAATGTTGTCCATGCCACCAATGTTGGCATGTTTTACAGGCAGTGTATTCTTGTCATTGATGGAAAGTACAACAACAACGATGGCTTAAGTATAGGAAGAATGTGCCAGGCGGGCACCAGAAGTATTTTGGGAAGACGCAATAGAGAAATCTTGATAAGATCAGAAGAGATAGTGCAGAGGCTTAAATACAGGAAGAATGTGCTAGGCGAGCACCATAAATATTTTGGGAAGACGCAGCAGAGCAAGCTCGATAAGATTAGAAGAGATAGTGCAGAGTTTCTTGGCAATTGATGGAAAACAGGCTTGGAAGACATCGTAAGTCTAGATAGGAGAAGCACACAGATGGAGGAAAGACATTAGGAATTAGATCTGAGCACGGGGATCGACAGTCGTTAGATCCAGGAGAACTTGCATGATCTTTAAAGTGCAAGGTAAAGCGGGCTTACAAAATACCGAAAGTAGGAGGACCGTTCATCTTCAGGAAGGACACGTGGTCACAGATCATCATTTCGATGACTAATAAGTCAAAGGCAGGAAGTGCTCTATCCTATGAAATCATGAAATGCAAAACCACGACTTAATATCCATTTCGGAGTTTCAGATACCGGGAGTTGGAGGTGTCAAGGACACTCACAACAAGAATGATGAAATCGCAAAATACGAAACCACGATTTAATTTGATTCGTTGATCAAAGGGAGATCGTGGACAGTTGATCTGACTCCATTTCAGATTTTCGGATACCGGGAGTTGGAGGTGTCAAGGACACTCACGACAAGAATGATGAAATCGCGAAATGCGAAATGCCGAAATACTTTCAGATCATTTCGGGGTTCGTGACTTGGAGTGTCGAAACACTCCATCACATAAATGTTGAAACGCCAAAATGAGAAACGTCGAAATACCTTCAGATCATTTTGGGGTTCATGACTTGGAGTGTCGAAACACTTCATCACAAAAATACCGAAGCGCCAAAATGCGAAACGCCGAAATGCGAAATGCCGAAATACCTTCAGATCATTTCGGGGTTCGTGACTTGGAGTGTTGAAACACTTCATCACAGAAATGCCGAAATTTTGAAATGTGAAACCGTGACTTAATCTAAGGCGTCGATGAAAGGGAGATTGTGGACCGTTGATCAGGCAAGACGAAAGCCTGTGAAGGTATGAAATTGTGAAGCACTCTCGTGCCTGGCCCCTGGTCACAGATAGTGGTCACAAGAGAGGAAGAAGCTAGTGGTACTAAACTCCATTTTGGAGTTTCGGTGATCACAACATGAAGAAGGCGAGACTCTTCATCACAGGAGTCCTGAAGTTGCGAACTGCGAAACGCATATTGATTAGGCCCATGGTCACAACCAGTGGGCATATGGGATAAACGCAAGACCCTACAGATTTAATCCAATGGTGCAGGTGAATTTGAATATGATCAAAGGGCTATTGTTGCACTTGACAGTTAATTATTCAGTTATGATTCAGTTAGCAGAACCAAATCATGGTTCTTGGATGGTTGGCATTTCAGTTGCTGAAGCGTTGTTGTTCTAGGGTTTTGAGGGGTAACTGAAGTGGTAGTAGTGTATACAAGAAACATGTAGTGACTGTGCGTGGTTGGCAGTTATGAATGAAAAATGAGTTGAACTGTAAAAAAGGAAAAATTATAGTATGCGTAGTGTGAGATGAATAGTATGTGTAGTGTGAGATAAAGCTCAGAGATGAGTAATAGATGAGGAATAGACAGAAGCGAGATGCAGTTTTCTTTTTTAGGCTTGAGCGAGTGAAGCAGAGAAAAAGTGGAGTGGTAGTGAACAACCCGATGAGAAAAACCGTGGCATGGTGAAGATCATGCGGAAACATTGCACATATGGCATGCACAAGGTGCATAGAGACTAGGATAATGGAGAACAAAGAAGAGATGAGGGCAGTTGTTGAGAGTGATTCAGGCATGTAGGAGGCAGTGTGCAGCAGCTGAAATACACAGAAGAGGAATGGTGCATTGAATGGACATGGCGCACAGAGCATAAAAGGAAGAAGAACAAAAAGTGGAAGGCATGTGTGCAGGAAGACAGTGAAGTAGACAGAGCAGGGCAGTGTAGCAGAATAGTGATGAGACTGGTAAGCCATTGATGAACATTATATCACTATAATACGTTTCAGTAGCAAAGATTGATATTTAAGGGTGGTTGGGAGGTGCTAGGGAGGACTGTTGTTCTTAGAGGTTCAAGTGGGTGCTTGAACACAGGGAGTTGTAGCTTCCATATAGTTGTAGCTAGATAAACTAGGGTGGTAGGGTGGTGCAAGGGAGAACATTGATTCTCTGATATACAGGTCGGTGCCTGTGTAACTGGAAGTTGGTGCTTCCATCCAGTTGGTTCTGGAACTCTTAGGAAGTTGGTGCTTCCATCCAGTTGGTGCTGGAACTCTTAGGGAGTTGGTCCTTCCTTCTAGTGAGTGCTAGAGAAACCAGGGAGTCAGTGCTTCCTTCTAGTGGGTTCTAAAGAATCCAGAGAGCTGGTGCTCTCAACAAGTAGCATATTGAAAAACAGAGGTTGTAGCTTCATTATGAGTTGGTGCTCATAAGTATGATAATGTACAGAATGTAAAGATTACTTATCATACCAAGAAGAAGAGGTTTTTACCCTTTATCGGTTTCCTCAGGAAATATCTGTCTCTGCATATTTCATATATGTGACTGATGTCGAATGGTCTATTGCATATCTCCCTGCATTATTTTGATTGTCATTGAGTGCTCTGTAAAGAGTTTAAAATAAGCATAATTTTTTAAGCATGGTAACAACTGATTCACCCCCCCTCTCAGTTGTCCAACAACCAAGCCAAATAGTAACAGAAGTAGTCTCACAGTGGTTTGCATAGATGCAGAGACAAGAAAGGAATGAACAAAAAAATAGTAAACCCTCCAACGAGCTGACTAATGACGATGAGTACAAACTGTGTCGAGGCCATGTGAACCATGCAACATGGAAAAAATGATTTGGAAATGGAGGTCGAGAGATGGATAAACGAGTATGCCATAGGATATATTAAATGTCCTAGGTATATCCATTAATACTAGACAATGTTACCTCTGTCACTTTATTTATTTCCATATTTATGGTGAAGTACAATTACAGACCAGTTAGGGTTTAGTTGCACATCATTGTTGTTCTGGCCATGTGATAATTCTTGCCTATTGTCTCGTTAACACTTAGGCCAAGTTAGTTTCCTTGGGGTCATTTGACAACAAGAAAACATACAGTTTCCCCTTGTGCTAGTTACAACCACCAGTTAGTTAATACTTATGTGCACGAGTGTCATATACTTATTGCTATGATAACGTTATCACAAGGGTCGTTAAAGGGTAATATAATTATACTATGGATTGCATAAATGGGATAGAAGTCCTATATTATAGAATTACTTTGTGCAAATAAAATGAAATACCAAGGTGGATGCATGTCTTAGGTAGTAGTTTACACCTTCAGTCTTGTGGAAGGTAGAATTGATATTGTCATAAATAAATTTTGTACATCTATATTTATATGAAAACTTACACCCATGTCAAGAAGTTGTAAGAGAAAGCTATGGATGCCAAGGAATTAGCAGGACCTTTCTATAGTAAAGTTAACGATTGCTTGAAAGGTTTCCTTTTTTAGACAAATGATCAATTATGGTGACCCTAAATAAAAATAAAATTATTTGGTAAATTTGGGAAACATTACACATAGTCTTTTGGCTGGAAAGCTCAGGAGGAAGAGTGGAGAGAAATTTTCAAAGGGAGGATCTCTTTGAGGTTTCCTAGAAATCAAAAAAGAAAGATCCGTCCAGGAGGGATTGGGATAGCTCTAGACCATCAGATCTTGGAAAAGTTGCATGGGGAAATAGTCATGAGGTGTTTCAACATTTCGTAGTTCTTAGCATTTCAAAGTGTTGAGAGGTAGGACCGTCGAAGTTGCGAGGTGAATATTAATCGTTGGCTACAAGGAGACACATGGCAACAGATTAGAGAATCTAGGAGTTAGAGGCATGATGGGCCCCAACAACCCCCTTCTTTAATTTTAATCAAAATCTAGGGTCTCTCGAAATTTTACTTGGATTCTTCATTTTTTTTTCCCTTTGACTTGATTGGATTGGTATTGGTTTTCTTTCTTTCGAGGTTGGTTTGAGTTTATATTCTTTTGGTTTTTTTTTTGTTTGAATTTCATGAAATTCAAATGCCATTTCGTTTTTCTTTCTACAGATTTTTTATGTTGATGGACGAGCTTCATAATTTGAGAGATTGTTTTTACCTCTTCCTTATTGAATTTATCTTCTATGAGAATGGCTTGGTTGAAGACATGGATTAATAAAAATGATTTTATAGGAAAATTTGTTATTGCGACACATCTTTTCTATGACATTTGATCAAATTTGAATGAGGGAGAGACGAACATAGAAACCTTAATTTAAACTAAAACATTAATTTTTATCAATTGTTTACTTTAGTTTAAATTATGATCATGTTTTCGTCTTTTTCTCATTAGCAATCATTTTCACAAAATAATTTGGCAGGCTTAATTCATTAAATTCTTTTGTCAATTTGCATCTCATTTCAAAATAAAAATAAAAAATAAAAAAAGAATTATCTATCATTTGTTTGATTTTGTGAAAACCCAAAATTAATATTTTTCTCCTCTCCATCAACTTGAAGATTCTAGAATTTTAAGATCATATTTGAAAGGAAAATATAAACAATATTTGTTTATAACTTATAGTTAGTTTGAATTCGTTTTAATTTTATTGTTGTAGATTTTGTTTTATTCACAATTTTTAGGTTATTAATTTGGTTTCTTTTTATGTCACAAGTTTCTATTATCATTTATTTGGTACAGATCTGATAATGGTTTGAGTTTATTATCTAAATACGTTCAATATAATTGATCCAAAAATAATATTGGATCACTGCAAATAATTTATGAGCAACAACAAATAATATTTGGAAATGCATTCAAGAATAGATAGACGATTTTGCGGGACTGATTGCAGCCAAACCGTGAGGAATATGAAGAAACGGTTGAAAACCCATCTGCAAAATGGACCCATTTAGCTTACTTCTGAGATTTTCTCAAACAAATGCACGATTTGAGAGCTAGTGTTGTCTATTTACGTGGAAAATTTCAGGTGGTGGAAATTATTAGTGACGTCGAGACTATTCATTCATTTCATAAATATATGAGACAGTTGAGAGCCCTGAGCTTCAAGAAATTCAGAGGAGGATTTTGATCCTTTCTTTTTTGAATATTATTTATTTTGTAAACTTTTTCTTTTCAATTGGAGTAACAGATGGTTGGAATTTTGGGAGAATGGACGAGTATTTTCGAAGAAGAATATGAAATTCCAGATTGCTTAATGACTTTTTTCCTGTGAGTAAAATGGTTTTATTTTCATTATAATATCTTCATATTCTTTGATTAATTGATTATGCATTGATTTAATATATCTTTAGTTTTCTTTATCAATACATGGTTAAACAAAATTCAAATGTCATTTCATTTTTCTTTCTACAGATTTTTTATCTTGATGGACGAGCTTCATAATTAAAGAGTTTGTTATTACCTCTTCCTTATTGAATTTATCTGCTATGAGAATGGATTAGTTGAAGACATGGATTAATAACAATGATTTTACAGGAAGAAAGTTTATTGCGACATATCTTTTCTATGACATTTGATCAAATTTGAATGAGGGAGAAATGAACATAGAAACCTTAATTTAAACTAAAACATTATTTTTTATCAATTGTTTACTTTAGTTTAAATTATGATAATGTTTTATCTTATTTCTCATTAGAAATCATTTTCAAAAAATCATTTGGTAGATTTAACTAATTAAATTCTTTTGCCAATTTGCCTCTCATTTAAAAAAAAATAATAAAAATAAAAATAAATTATCTATCATTTGTTTGATTTTGTGAAAACCCAAAATTAATATTTTTCTCCTCTCCATGAACTTGAAGCTTCTAGAATTTTAAGATCATATTTGAAAGGAAAATATAAACAATATTTGTTTAGAACTTATAGTTAGTTTAAATTCATTTTAATTTTATTGTTCTAGATTTTGTTTTATTCACAATTTTTAGGTTATTAATTTGGTTTCTTTTTGTTTCAAAAGTTTCTATTATCATTTATTTGGTATGGATATGATCATGGCTTGATTTTATTATCTAAATACGTTCAATATAATTGATCCAAACATAATATTGGATTTCTACAAATAATTTATGAGCAACAACAGATAAGATTTGGAAATGCGTTCAAGAACAGACAAAGGATTTTGCAGGACTGATGGCAACCAAACCGTGAGGAATCTGAAGGAACGGTTGAAACTCCATCTGCAGAATGGACCCATTTAGCTTACTCTTGAGATTTTTCCCAAACAAATGCACGATTTGAGAGATTGTTGTCTCTTTACGAGGAAAATTTGAGGTGGCGGAAATGATTAGTGATGCCGAGACTGCTCATTCATTTCATAAATATATGAGAAAGTTCAGAGCCGTGAGATCCAAGAAATTCAGAGGAGGATTTTGATCCTTTATTTTTTGTGTATTATTTATTTTGTAAACTTTTTCTTTTCAAATGGAGTAACGGATGGTTGGAATTTTGGGAGAATGGACGAGTATTTTCGAAGAAGAATATGGAATTCCAAATTCCTTAATGGCTTTTGTCGTGTGAGTAAACTGGTTTTATTTTCATTATAATATCTTCATATTCTTTGAGTAATTGATTATGCATTGATTTAAATTAGCTTTAATATGTTTTATCAATACATGGTTAATTGCTATAATTTATGTATTACTTTTTAATCTTTAAGAGTCTATTATCCCAAAAATTCTCCCTGGACCTTATGATGAACATATTTTGTTGAAATTATATGAGAAATCCATTTACTCTTTGGCTTTCAACTTGTGTAGATTGTGCAGTGTTTTTTCATTGTCTTCTCATTTAATTTCTTGATATGAAATGTTATCTGTGTCGAATTAGCTTTAGTCTTTTCTCCACATAATATTTTATATCATGCTTTTCTTTATGTTGTTTATTATCTTTTGGTCTAGTTTATATCTGTGATTGGTCATCTATTTAGACATTTTGAGTTTACGTCTGATGGTAGATAGTTGGTAACACCATTATTGAGGATTGAGATTTCTTTCATTCTCAGTTATTAGGCATTTCAAGGTCACATGATATATAATTATTTATCTTTCTGTCGTCATAAACTCGCTCTAGAATATGAAACACTTCCTTGAATTTCTTTAGGAAGTATTATGCTTGTTTTTGTCGTAGTATTTTTCTTGACACAGGACAAGAGGATCTCACACAAACACAGAGAGACAATTTTATTTTATTAATGTTGATAAGCTAGAGGTTAGTCAATGTATTATTTATTTAATTTGTTTATATGTGAATGAATAGTGAGTGCATTATTTGGATGTTAATTATCTTTTTCTATTTTCTTTATATCATAAAAATCATATTCATTTGTTGTTTATTAGTTTGATATTTAGAACATTAGAATAAGTTTTGTTCATACTTAATCTTGTTTGGAAACATTATCTCAAACAACTACTTTCGCAAGGTTTTATTCAAACCTTGTAAACTGTATATAATCATTGTACATTAACACTCTTAGTTGAACATTTGTAATTAAGTTATTGATTATTAGAATTATATTTTTACTTAGTTCATTTCCTTTAGTTGTTTCTAGGATCCTAGTTGGCTAACAGAGCTATAAAACCTGTCAGGTTAGATCGTACCAAACAAATTGGGTTAATTAGACAATTCTAGATCGTATCTATCCTTCTCATTGATGATGTGTCATAAACGTTCGTCAACAATGCCCGGAGGATGTGAGTGTGGAGTAAGTGTGAAATTTCGCGAAGTTGCGAAACCCCAAGCACAGTTGGACCGTCAATATCCAGGGGGATGCATGGTAGAGATCCGCGGATTCGGGGAAAGTTTCTTCGGAAGGAAATAAAGGTGGAGTTCACAATATCACCGAAGTCGAAGTTAAAAAAGGGTTGGCCTGAGGTCACGACCCGTGGTCATATTAAGGAGAGAGGATAGTGTGAGACTAGTACTCACGAATCGATGTTTCCAAGCGCCAGATAGTAGAGTTACAGGTAGTTTGATTTTGCAGGTGACATCAAGGGGACCTGTGTGTGTGTATGTGTGTATTAATTTTTCAATATATGTTGAAGGCCTGGAGAACCAATTAGGTTGCAAGATATTGAAGATCTGAGACTGGCAGGTTGTATAATCCTCAGGAGGGAAGGGGTTTGTGCATCAAGATCTCTCAACTCTGATACTCCTCTTGGATTCATTCCATACACTATCTATAATGGAATCTTTCCTGTACTTTTGTTTACTTATTCATTATATGCAAACTCTACTTGTGCTATAATCTGATCCCACTATCTATGATATTCAGTGCCCAAAATCCTCAACAAATATCCTAAAGTATGATTCACCACCTTAGTGTGTCCATTTGTTTGAGGGTGATATGGAGAACTAAAAGAAAATTCCATCCCTAACTTCTTCCACAATGTCCTCCAGAAATGACCAACAAATTTCATGTCTCTGTCTGAGACAATACTCTTAGGAAACCCATGAAGTCTCACAACTTCCTTGAAAAAAAAATTTGCAATGTGTGTTGCATCATTAGTTTTCTAGCATGGGATAAAGTGGGTGATATTTTAAAATCTATCAACTACCACAAATATGTAATCACTTCCTCTTTGTGTTAAGGTCCTAACCCGCACATGGGTAGATTAATGTATT
>SNQJ01S0060831.1:173945-191805 GCA_010110895.2 Picea sitchensis
TTCTGAGGACTTTCTCAACAATGCATTGATCAGTGATGGCTTCACCAGTCAATCTGATCTGGTTCACGATTCCCATGACTCTGGTCATAAACTGATCCACATTTTCAGACTCTGTCATTCTTAAAGTCTCGAATTGTGTCCTCGGGGTCTGTAGTTTAACTATTTTGACCCTTTCATTGCCTTGGTAGGCTGATTTAAGGATGTCCCAGGCCTGTTTTGAAGTACTAACACCTATGATTTTTGAGAAAATCGAGTCATCCACTAAATTTTGAATCCAGAATTTGGCTTTATTCTCTCTGTTCCTCTGTGTTGCCTGAGTAGTTATCTGTTGGTTTGTCATGGCGGAAAGGTCTGCTGGATCTGGTTCCACATATCCAAGATCCACTGGATCCCAGCACTCTTGTGCTTGCAAGAACGATCTCATTCAAAGAGACCAAAACTCATAGTTCTTTCCAAGAAGAATCGGACCCTGAGTTGGTCCTAAATTGCTAGACGTCGCCGTATTTAAAGAATTTGACAAAATATAAAAAAAATTGTTGGAAAAATTTTGTGTTTACCTGTTTCTTGTGCTTAAACCAGTTCTGCTAAATTCTTGCAGTGACTTTGGAACTCTGCGATTCCAGATTTCACGAGTTTTGACTTCACAATTCTGACTTTGGGACTCCATTATACGAGTCCTACAAACTCTTGTCTCTCCAACTTCCAGTCGTCGAAACGTCGAAGAGAGCTTAACAGCCTTAGATTGGCCCTTAGTCTCCGTTCTATGTGACCACACGCCTAAATGTTAAAGCGCTATCGGATTTTAATGATTCATAACTTCCTATTTCTAGATGTCAAGAGTCCTTGACCCTTCGTCCTTCTGATCTTCGAAATGGCAATTTGCCGAAATGGATTTAACAACAATTATCCTCAAGGCTATACCTTCGGTCCATGTGACCGCTTCCCATATGACCATAGTCCTATTTCGGGGTTTTATGACGCAAAGAGCCCGACCTCCTGTCCTCTGGACTCCCGAAATCCCGATTCCTGAAAAGCTGATATGTCTATGCCCCGACTTCTTCCTTCTTTCGCTATTTCGAAGTTTCCAATTCCGAAATGCTTGGCTCTCTTGGTCTTTAGGATTCCCGAAATGCCGAATTGCAGTATCCTGAAATTTCCTTACCCAGTCTTCTCCTTTCGTGCTTTCGAGACTTCAAATGTCGAAATGCCTAGCCTTTGGACAATCAACGGTATAGATCCTCTTATGATCTGACGGTCCAGATCCTTTCGGGATTTCGCGAATCGGTATTTCGCGACACTTGACCTCTCGTCACGCTGTTCTCCAAACCGCAAACTCCGAAATGCCGAAATTTGATGTCGTAAGGATCTGCTGCCACCTGTCCTCTGAGATGGGCGGCTCATGATCATTTCGAGATTTTGTGGGTTACAAAGTCGATAGACTCCACTTCCTTCTGCTGAGAGGAGGTTTAAACCTCGTGCACCTTTCCTGGATCCGTCGGCTTACGGACCTTGGTGCTATATCGGACGGTTCAGATCTTTCTTCCTTTGCTTTGATCCAGCGGCCCTTAGGCCACCGCGCTCCAGATCCAACGGTCTGGATTCCTTCAGGATTTCGCAGACCAAAAGTTTGCGAGGCAGCGACTCCACAACCCCTTGCTACTCCAAGTCCCGAATTCTGAAATGCCAAAATTTCCCTTTGGACAATTCAACGGTCCAGATCTTCCTGTGATCTGACGGTCCAGATCCTTTCGGGATTTCATGAATCGAAATTTCACATTTCAAGGTATGGCGTGCAGTCTCCTTTGCTCGTCCAACTCCTGATTCCCGATTTCGCAATAACGTTAGATTGACGGCTCACGATATTTCTCGATCCAATGGTTCAGATTGCGTCGTGATATCGCAATTTGCGAATTTTCACCGCAGTCTTTTGACCTATACTTCCTACGAGTTAGCGAAATGCCGAGATCTCGCCGTGTGTCCCTTGATGGATAGTCCTAACGATTTCGTGACTTCACAAGTCAAATTTTCTCCTATGCGCTCCAGAGGACTAAGCCTCGTGCACTTTCTCACGGATCTGACGACTGTCGGTCCTCTACGCCAATTCTGATGGTTGAAAATATTCCGTCGTTTCTGCGCTCTCCTCGTCCTTGCTACAGTTGATTTGTGCCTCAGGTCTGTTCGCAGGTCCGATCTTATGTCTGCAACTACTCGTTCTTGGATACTTTCGTAAGTTCTTTGTTTTTCTTGCAAAGAGTTTCTCCCGAGGAAAGAAATTTGTGAATCTTTCAAAGATTTGAAATAATTTCATGAGTTCTTTGAAGCTTACTATTCTCCGCTGCAATCTTTGATGGATTTGAGATATTTCCCAAAATTCTTTAAATGTGCTTGCCTCCTGCATCTCTTCTTCGAGAATCTTTGACATATCTGAAATTGTTCACGATTCTTTAAAGTTTCTTTTTCCACAGTTTCTTCTTCCTCGATCTTTTTGAGCGTATAGCGCTCTGCTTCCTCATGTGAGCTTCCTACGACGATATTTTGAGCGGATGGCAGACTGCTCTCCAAGCATTGTGAAAAGGTTGTGTCCCGTGCTCTGGATGTCGATTTAAGCTATGTGCTGTGAGGATCGTGTTTCTCTCCAGCCTGTGTGAAGAGGCTTACTGTTAAAGCTCTGATACCATGATAAATTGTGAAGCAAGAAATGCAGAGAGAAAGAATAGAGAAGAAATAGTATTTAGTATATTGGGAATGTAAGGAGAAAGTACAATGAGAAGAGTTAATGAAGTACCGTGCAAAAGGAAAATAGATGAGCTAAATAGGCTCAAGCAAATCAAGAAAAGAAAGTACAGCTGGCAATGTACAGTCAGCCTGTTGAGGTTACATTATATTTAACAATAAATGGATAACTAACACTAAACTTGAATAAAACAGACGCGTTCTTTCAAAAAGAAGAAAATGAAAATGGCGGTTGACCATAAACATTTATAGACTAAACTACCCTTTCTTGGGACAAATATAAACAAAGTTCTTCTGGTAATGGTGGATTTTTCCTTACCTGTAAATTGGGTCCAAACCCAGAGATGTAATAAAATTAGCTCCAACATTTCCAGTGATATAACAATGAGATAAAATCTTTATATCATCCAGAGGAAAGATTCCTGGAATACAAACTAACATAATGAAATGGGAAATGTTACAGAACCGTCTTTTTAAGATATGACAGGCCTCAAGTACCTCAACAACCATATGAATTCCTAATTAACGCTAAGCCATGTGACACTCTCAATATGGAGCAAGGGTATTGGTTAGTGGACTAGACGCACAGTCTCATATGTACTGGCATTTATGGATGACTAGACACATCCTTTTTCTTTTAAATTTGACGACCAAAATAATAAGTAATTAAAATGAGAGTTTCATCAAAGCGTCGATTGGCCAACTTTACCCACTTTCTAGTCTATAAGTATTTTATAAATACCCTTGTATAGTTATTCCTATCCATGATTCAAATGTTATCAAAGTCATGAGGCTTACATATGTTGGATAGTCTCATTTGAAATAATATAGGGGTGGTCCCCTTTTTTTGTAACTTAAGGAAAACAACTTTTCTCTTTGGTTACCCAAATTTCTCATTGTAATATATTATCGAGTTAAATAAGAGATAGTAGTAAGTGGCATAAAAATCTTATCTTACCCTTTTTAAATATATCTTTTGGATACTATCAAGGTAAGAATTTAATGACAATCTTCCATGGTTGCAACCTAACAAAATTTTTTATATGGAAATTTTGGTATGTTACATGCAACAATGGAGAAACATTCAAAGACCTAAGAACATTGCAACCACTTCCAATTCCCCTTATTATCTGGAGAGATATTTCCATGGATTTAATCGTCATCTTGCCTAAATCATGCAATAAGTCAGTCATAATGGTGGTAGTCGATCATCTGTCCAAATTTGCTCATTTATTTTCTCTTCAAAACTCGTTCACAATATCCAAAGTGGCTCAAATTTTCATGGATAATATTTTTAATCTTCATTCCATACCTCAGTCTATTCTATTTGACTAAGATCCAACCTTCACCAAGAAATTTTGGAAAGAATTGTCCATGCTTTAGGGAACCCAATTTCATCGCAATACTACCTATCATCCCAAGAGTGGTAGCCAAACTGAAGTTGTTAGCAAGTGTTTGGAAGCATATTTTCAGTGTTTTGCATCAGTTTGAAAAAACTAGTGGGATCAGTGGCTACCCCTAGTTGAATGGTGTTACAACACATAATACCATACAAATACTCGCATGACTCCTTTTGAAGAAGTCTATGGCCAAAAGAGATTGTCAATTCTTTCCTACATTCCTGGTGTCTCGAAGGTTTAGGAGGCTGGAAAAAATATTACAGTCCATGAGGCCATTCTTCGTACCCTCAAAGAAAATTTGGTCATGGCTCAGAATCGCATGAAGCAACAAGCATATCAGGGTCATTTTGAACGTGAATTATCCAAAGGGGACCAGGTGTTTCTTCGTCTGCAACCTTATAATCATACTTCATTCAACATTGAACACTATCAAAAAATTTCTCCCAAATGTTGTAGTCCTTCTAAAATTATCAAGCGTGTGGGGCTTGTGTCCTACTAGTTATCTTTTCCCAATCATTCTAAGCTCCGCCCTATTTTTCATGTCTCATGGTTAAAGAAAGTGATTGACAATAAGTGTCAAACTTAGACCAGTATCCCCGATTTTGATGGAGAGGTTTCCATTTGGCTACAACCATAAGTCTTCAACCATCGAGAGCATCGTCTCCATTAGTGCACCATCTAGGATGTGTTAATTCAATGGAAATATACAACTCCAGAAGATGCCACCTAGGAGTCGGCCACCATTCTGCAAAAATTTCCTCATCTCAATCCTTGAGGAAAAGGTTGTTCTTCAAGGGGGAGGACATGTTAGGCAGGGATGATTTTAAGGATGGAAATCTATTCTAAAATGTAGAAACCTTGGAGAATCTTACCAATCCTTCATATGCCAACTAGAAAAATTTTGGCGATATTTTTGTAAAAATATTCAAATTTCTAAGGATTTTATATATTTTGTATAAACGTTTTGCGATTTTTAAGGTAAAAAAATTTATCCTATAGAATTTGGGAAAATAATTTTTAGAATAGCGAATCTTGTTTTGGGAAAAACCATGGAAAATTAGCCCATGAGCGAAATTTAGCCCCTAAAATCATCCATGATGTTAGGGACATAATCTCCCTAAACCATCACACAGGTAGAATAATATGTTTTCCATGTAATAAAGGCCAACATTACTTAATAAGGCCTATTTAATAAATGTGAACAAGTAAATGTAAGAAGACGTAATAGAAGTTTCTGCTTCTAGAAATATCTTCCTCTAAAATGTTATGTAGAATATGGAATTAGTATAAATAAGTGTAGGAGGAATAAGAAGCTTTGTCTTTATAATTATTATAATAGAGAATTCTTCTACTATAGGTTGACCCCTTGAAGAGGCAACTAAACATTTTTTCTTAACAATAAAGGTATTATTTTGGTGTTGTGGTTTCATATATTGTGTTGTTTCGTTTTTATTCTCTACAATCTTTTTGTTTTATGCTATTATAATATATCTAGTACCTAACATTCTTCCCATGTCTACGTATTACCATGTCTAAGAGTGTGAGAGGTAGAGATATGGAGAAAAAGAGGTGTTTAAAGAAAGAGAGAGTGAGAGGAAGGGGGAGAAAGAGAGGGAAGGGAGGTAAAGAGAGGTAAAGAGAGAAAGGGGGGAGAATGGGGGAGATAGAGGGAGGGTATAGAAAACAAGGGGGAGAGAAGAGTAGATTTAGGAGAGAGAGAGAGATAAAGAGAGAGGACATATAATGGGAGGGACGAGTAGTATTAAGACAAGTATAATAGGAAATATGAGTGTGTGTGCATTCCTAGAATGCATGTGTGTTCCTAGAGTGTGTGTGAATTATTAGGAACACATGCACATTATTAGAGTGCCTACATAGTATTAGGAATGCATGCATTTTATTTATAATTCAGTTTTTTTTTGGCGTGAATGAAAACTCTAACATATGTGTATGTTGACTTGATTGCCTCAGATTTATGTTCAAGATGACAAACCTAGTTCTTTGGTCTGCAAATGGATAAAACCCTCAATTCTTATGAATACCTCTCTCTCTCTATATATTTTTGACATTATTTTTCTATAGGCTACATGTTGGTTGTGGAGCCTGATTATCTTTCTAGTTCATATATAGGTCAAAGAAATTATAGGATACACAATTCACCCCCCCCGGCCTTGACGGGGCCGAATTATTTTTTTAGTGTAATTCAAATATTGTAATTTCATAGTCAATTTGAACCATTCATTATAAGGTCAAATATTTGAGGGTAGAAGTTATGTTAGGGTTTTTTCCCTATAAGGAAACCCCTTTTATGAGGAATTCTATTGCAATTGTGTATTATGAGTGAATATTGTATTCTAAGAGAGGATACTATGAGAGAAAGAAGATGAAGTTACTGTGGGTATGATGTAGGTTGTAACCCTTCATTTGTTGGATAATAATAAAGAAAGGACTTGACAATTTCTCTGGTTGACGTAGCCCACATTGGTTGAACCATGTATATCTGTGTCTCTATTATATTGTGTATCTTATGTGTTTTATTTTATTTCTCTATGATCATGTTTTTATAACACTACATGAATTTGTTATTGATGAAACTATCGACATAGATAGAGTCAGCATGTAGATTTCAAATAATTTTTTTTTTTTTTTTAATTAATATTGTCTATTATTTTTAATCTATTTTTTTCTTCGCATATATCAAAATCCTAGAACACATACCTCTTTTATTTCTTCTATAACTTTTTTTCATCTTGACCATTTCTAAAATGAGTTTTACATCGCACTAGAAGAGACCAATATCTACAATCTTAATTTTTTTTTTTGATAATTATGTTAAAACTCTCATAGTGTGCATTGACGGAAGGGTCGTAATTTCAAGGATATAACGATTTTCATAGTTTAAAAAAAATATAAAATTAAGATTATAAATTTTGAAAAATTACGTTTTCTACAATGAAATAAGTTTTTGGAAGGAAATTGCATCACTAAGGTACTCAACACATGCACTAACAAAGAAATACCTTATAGTTTCCTAGAAAAATAACATACGACTCTTAGAAAAAATCAAACTTCACTTAGTTGTTCACAAATTTTATAAAACAATTGTATATTCCGAGAGCTAATTGAATTTCCTACTTTTCATCTTTTTATGCCATATTCAAATTCATTGTAAAAGTACCTTGAATAATCCCTCCAAGTTAACACAATGTTGTTTTTGGATGTTTGCATTGCCACTTATGCATCATGAGAGACCATCATTATCTTGCACATTCCCTAACGTATTATCACATCAATGTATTAATAGATTAATCTTTTAGTACATCAATTTATTCATACATTATTAATGCATTAATACATTTATATTTTACTAGATAAATGTATTACTAGATTATTAATGTTTCATTACTACTTTATGGATGTTTTGGTACTTTATTGATGTATGGATAATGTTTTACTATAATAATACTTTAATGTACTTGTCCTATAATATATTATAAATATATTTTTAATTTATTCATGAACCAGTAATGCTTTATTATTTTAATGTATTATTGTACTTTTGGATACCCTAATACTTTATTAATGTATGGATGTTTTATTAAGTATTAATACTTTAATATTTTATTAATTGTGTTCATACTTTATTAATGTATTAATTAATTAACTAATACTTTAAAGGAATAATGTAGTTATGTATAATATATTTTTGCTTTATTCATGAACCACTAATGTTTTATTATTTTAATGTATTATTGTACTTTTGGATACCCTAAAGTATTAATGTATGGATGTTTTATTAACGTATTAATACTTTAATATTTTATTAATTGTATTCATAATTTATTAATGTATTAATTAATTAACTGATACTTTAAAGGACTAATGTAGTTATGTATTTTTTATGTATTAGTACTTTCATAATATATTAATACTTTATTTATGTTTAAATGTATTAATACTTTCTTAATGTATTTTTAATCTATTACTTTAATGTTTACTTTAGATACATTATTAATGTATTATTATTTTATTAATGTATTCTTTCATTATTAATATATTAATTTAGTAATGTTTTAATACTTTAATAATGTATTTACTCTATTAATTAATTATCCATTGAGAATGAATCAGTATATTGGACCTTAAGAGGTCAAGGGATTACTTTCAATTCTTTAGAATTTTGTTTTTCTGCTCGAAAGGAATTAAGAGAAGTTTTCCAATATCACCATTTTTTTGTTGAGTTGAAAGGTTAGGAAGGTTGGTAGTGTTACAAATATTTTGAAATTGAGATATAATCTGGGTATAAGTTGGACAATCTAAGAGAAAGTGATTTTCATATTCAACCTTCTTAGTGTCAGAAAGGTGACACACTCTTTCATCCCATGGTGTTTTAGGAATTGCCCAGCACTCATTTTCACTATGGAGCTCGTGAGAATTTGTTCGTAGCTTATCAAGGATTATTTTCTTCTTTACAGTTATCAAAATAGAGAGATAATTTTGATATTCTACATTAGGGTTTATTACATCCTTATAATACCTTAATTTGTTTTTCCCTCTAACTCTTTATCACACCACATTTTATCCTTAAATTTTGATTTAATGATATTTGTAATAGTATCCTTATTTTTCAAAATGGTGTCTTCCATGATTTTCCAATAACATAGATAGGCATATTTAGGTCATCCTCTCTTAAGTCGGAGGTGGTTACAACTGGATTTTAAAGCAATTTCAAGAAGCCTCTTTCCTTCAAAGTTGTTTAACTAGTTCTTATAGATTAGGTATCTAGTCATAGTCATTCTCTTAATGGGGGAAAGGATTTACTTTAAGAGGAGGATGGGATAGGGTGTATTTCCTTTAATTTTTAGATTATAGGTTGTAAAAAAAAAATGGGATTTTCTCTATCTTTCCCCAAGATTCATGAGAGATACTACATACCCAGGATTCACATCCATATAGAATAAAATGCATAAAAAGAGTATCAAAAAAGAGTTTCTTGTTATCCCATATCCAAAAATTGACTGATTTACAATTGTTTCCAAACCCATATTAATCTTTCCATCCCCCAATGACAATTTTCTCAATGTTATAATTCTATTTGAACTTGTGGTGAATATCAATTCCAAGATATTTATATGAATTCACTTCCTCCAAGTGTTATTGGACTAATCGGTAAATGAAAACACAAACAGATCTCCCTAGTTCCACCCAAAACTGGAACAAAACAGAACATAATATAAAACTTTCCCTAAGCTATAATTATTGAGTTTACTAGCTAACATGAGATAGACAACATAACTTTTAAATGTCATTCCCTCTTTCCATTTCCATCCTAGCTCTGTTCCAATGCTCCCATAATATTGAACCTGCAAGGGAACACAAGCCAACCAAAGTGAAAGCAACACAATGTACTCAACAAGAACTTATGTATGTGATCAAGGAATCATACAATAAAACAAGACTAGTTTTATGGGAAAGAAACAATTCATTGTATCATATTAAATATAAAGTGGAGAATACAACCAAAGCCTTGATGTCACAAGGTCCCCTTTCGATGGCCCTTTTCTCCAACACACACACCTTTTCTCCAAACCATTTGAATGAAGAAGCTCCACCATGTAACTTGTAGAACTAAAGTAAATCTCTCAAGAATAATCTGAAGCAGAACTCTCCATATAAATCTTAGCCTATTCAACCTTATCCTTTTCCATGAGAGATACCTATTTATATAGTGTAAAAGAGAGATGGGTGAGGAGATTAGGATGATCCCACCAAATCAGAGAAGTGAGTAAGATCCAAACTGATCAAAGGCCACCTCATCTTCTAGAAAATCCCCTTCTAGAACCTTCATGAAATTTGAATTTTCCTAAGCTTTAAGCATCGTCGCACCCTACATACTTAGCAACCTGCCACGACATTGTAGTCCAAGTATAGTGCAGCATGCGACGATCACACATTGTCGCACACTATGAATAGATTAGGTTGTGACGACCTTCCTTCATATGGTTCTTGGTAGAGGAAATAAAATGATGTTTTTCATGTAGAAAGTCTCTTTTAACATTTTTAGGGAACATGAACACATGTTGTCAGATGATTAGTGAGGTGACCAAAATAATGTGTAACACCAAGTTGTTTTTTTCATATAAGAAGGTATCGTAAGTGATCTTGTTAGGTTTAATGATCATGAGCTTATTCTTGTTAGTATTAATAGTCATATCCATATTGGAGAAAACCTCTTTGAGGATGCTTAGTTGGTTTTCAATATCATGGGGACTCCAATCCATAAGAATGATATCACAAACATACAAAATAATATTGATGATTGTGCTAGTGAGAGTAGGGCCGAAAAAACTTATTCTTGTAGGAAATATTCTAACTTGTCAATGTTTCATTCACACTAGATAGTAGACAGTAGACAGTACAACCCAAGTGGGTCGAATGGTTAATAACATGTGTATCCTCCTAGGAGGTTACATATTCAAATGCATTGGGGGGGTAGGGTACATACAACTTCCTAGACTTTAGCACTTAAATCGATGTGAAGAGGGGGTTCCTTGTCCCACAAAAAATGGGGTCTCATACACTAATTGGTGTCTGGCTTGGCCATGAACTTAAAAATATACTACTATTATTATTATTATTATTATTATTATATGTTTTATCTCGTGAACCTCCTTAGCACCTCTCAAGATGAGCATAGTTGACTGTGGAATTTCATTTTCATCTTGACGTGTTTGTGCTAGTAGATGACATGTATGTGTGGGAGAGGATTAATAATCCATTAATCCATTAATACATAATTAATATATTAATTAATTGAAAGCTAAATGGTCTATTAAGTAATGAATACATTGATGGTCTATTAATTAATGTAGTAATATATAAATACATTAATGTGTTAAAGTATTAATGTATTAATTAATTAATACAATAATAAACTATTAATACATTAATAAAGTATTAATATATAAGTAAAATAATAATACATTAATGATGATGATTAACATCCACTGGGACCAAATTGGTCTATCCGACCTTAAGAGGGTAAGGGATTACTTGAAATTCTTTAGAATTGTGTTTTTGTGCTCGAAAATAATTAAGAGAATCTTTGCAAGAACGCCATAGTTTTCTTGATTTAAAATGTTAGGAAGGTTTGTATTCTAATAAATATTCTAAAATTGAGCTCTAATATGGGTATAGGTGGGACAATCTAAGACAAAGTGTTTTTCATATTCAACCCTTTTAGTGTTACAAAGGTGACACACTCCTTCATACCATGGCATTTTAAGAATTGAACAACGCCCAATTTCACTATGGAGCTCATGATGATTTTTTCTTATCTTAGCAACGGTTATTGTTTTCTTTACACTTGAAAAAAAGAGAGATAATTTTGATATTCTAGTTAGGGTTAATTACCTCCTTATAATACCTTAAATTTCTTTTTTCCACTAACTCTATGTCACACTTTCTCCTTAATTTTTTATTTAATAATATTTTTAATAGCATCCTTATTCTGCAAAATGATCTCTTCCATGATTCCCCAATGGTTGAGCCAAGACTAACCATATTTATGCCATCGTCACTTGAGTTGAAGGTGGTTACGGTTGGAGTTTGAAGAAATTTTAGTAATACTCTTGTCTTCCATGTTGTTTAAACTATTTTTATACATTATGTATCTAGTCATAGTCATTCCCTTAACCGGGGAACTTTATGCTTAGAGGAGGATAGGATAGGGCGTATTTTCCTTAATTTTGAGATTATAGGTTATAAAATTCTTTTGTATTTTCTCTATATTTCTCCATGATTCTTGAGAGAAACTGCATCCCAAAAATTCACATCCATATAGAATAATAGGCATGAAAATAGTCTCAAAGAGGTGTTTCTTCCTATCCCATATGCAAATATCAATTGTCTTACAATTTTTTTCAAGCCCATACTAAGATTTCCATCCCTCGATTATCATTTTCTCAATGCTATAATTCCAGTTGAGATTGTGGTAAATATCAATTCCAAGATATTTGCATGAAGCCACTTCCTCCAATTTTCTGTTGTCATATACAAAGGTATCATAAGTGATCTTATTATATTTAATGATCATGACTGTAGTCATGTTAGTATTAATAGTCATACCCATACTCGAGAAAAAATCCTTCAGGATTCTTAGTTCATTTCCAAGATCATGGGGACTCTTCACCATAAGAATGATCTCATCAGAATAAATAAGAATATTGATGACTATACCTATGAAAAAAGGGCCAACACAACCTTATTCTTCCAAAAACTCTTCTAGCTTGTCAATGTATATGCCAAAAAGGGTAGCAAAGAAGGGAGAACCTTTAGTTAATCTCTTTAGATCAACACTCAGTGTTCTTAAAGTTGGAAATAACATTCTCATACAACCTTATTGTAGGCTCCCTAAACTTGAAAAAAACTTTTATCTCCTCCAATCTATCTCAGAGGTTTTTTTCTAGGAACCGTGTCAAAAGATTTTCTAAAGTCAAGAAAACAACATAAAAAGAAAGGTTTTAGTATTATGGAACTCATATGAAATGATCCTAAAGGTCACAAGATGTCCCATAGTTTAATGATATATCCTAAATCTGGCCTAGCCTTTATCTATTTTACAGTGACTTTCTAGCCATAGGCTAATCTTCTTTTCCAAAATAATTTTGTATAGCCTGACTAAAATTAGGATAATAATAATGGCCCTATAATTAGAGGGAATGTTTCTATCACAATTTTTAAAAATAGGAACGATGAGGATTTTCATCCAGGGCTTAGGGAAACCCTACTTGACTACTAAATTGAAGAGCTTGTGTATGTAAGGGATGAGGATAGGCCTTCTGATTTTACAAATTTCAGCTTGGTAGCCTTCAATGTCTGTAGCTTTACCATTTGCAAGTTTCCTAACCCTAAAAGCTATGTCATATAAGGAAAAGACTTCATCCATTATAGGGACAATAGGAATGGTGTCCATGGAATTAGGGAACTTAAATACTTTTAATGTAGGAATTCCAATTCCTTAAGGGAATCCTATTATTTTCTTTAGTATTGAGGATTAGAATTTTTCTCCATAACTTCTTAAGTTCAAGATTATAGATAGTTGTGAAATATGCTCTATCCTTTTATTTATATATTACCTTTTTTCCTTTTAATTAGGGATTTGTAAGTATTGATATTATCGAGGTTTAAGGACTCATTAGAAGAATCCCTAATGTATTTCCTATAAATTTTACAATCTTTATCATACCAAGGGTTGGTTGTTGTATTATTCTTTGTATAAGACATCTTTAAAGAGAAATTGTTAATATAAGTGGAAGCTGTAAAATTATTATAGAGGTATTCAATGTTTTGTTTATAAGTTAGGAGATGTAATTAACTATTTAAATACTTTAAGAAAAGATTAAATTTACTTTTTTCAAAGAGAAGTTGCCTTTGATTATTAGAATTTTCGTCAATGGCGTTCCTACGCATGGAAATGTTTAGAGTTAGGGTTAAAGGTCTATGATTGGATTCGTGTTCATTTTCATTTAAAAGTTCAAAAGTTACTATTATTTTGGAAACATGGATATCATATATCACATAATCCACGACGCTACTACCCATTCCATAAATACAAGTAATCTCGTTGGAGTTTGGCAACTTAATTACTCCATTGCAAATTATTAGGTCTTGAAATTGCAGAGCTTGACTAGCTCAGTACCAAACAATTTGTCATTTATGTATTTAGATATTATTTTGTAGCTATTAATAAAAAATGGTCTTCATCTAGACATAAATATTGTGGTTCGAATCATAGCTTAAAATAATATCTTGGTTAGTTACAGACCTAGCATTAAAGTATTCTAGAAGCAGGATATTACCTTCACTTCTCAAACTATAAATATCGTGTTCTAAAATATTATAGGGATAGTTTCTATATAGATTACTTTTTAGCATTGATGTCTGAAAGAGAATTGAGCATTGATGTCTGAAATAGTACATTGCTATATACATCTTATGAGAATTGATGTCTGAAATTTCTATTCAAATGTACTGATTGAGAGGGTAGATGTTATGAAGATGATTGATAGGAGAAATGCTCTTTTTAATATACTAGGGTATGCCTCCTCTCTCTCTATGATAGAATTTTTTTTTCTATGTCGACCACAAGAAAAATCCTTCTATGTTAGAGACATTGGACTCTTCATGATCCCATATTTCAACTAGACAAATAATATCTATATCACGCAGGGTCCAACTCAACATAGGACCTTTCCACCATGGAAAACCATGAGAGTTCCAAAAAAGGATCTCAAGTGTCCCAAATTCCTATTTATTACTATCCTTGTTGTCTCTATCCCTAACAATATCTTTTCAATTTCTAATTAATACCCATTTTCCTTCTTTACTAGATTCTTTTACCTTTTTAACTCCCTTGCTTAATTCAACTTGGTCTTCAGGAATCAGGTCTTCATTTATAAATATTTTTTACCCTTTTAAGATCAGTTATTTACTGAGTATGTTATATTTATATTCATTGCAACTTAATCTGACATAGATCAATCTATCTTTATGTTCAATTATTTTTCCTAACCTTTTTTATTCTATGAGGTAATTTGTTTCAATGTGAGATTTATTTTTTAGTTCTTCTTTTACTATTTCTAGCATATCCTCCTCTTGTTGTTCTTTTATACCCAAAATTATTAGGTTAAAGGATATTTTATTATGCTCCTGATCCATTTCAATTAGATAATTCATTTCCTATTTGATGGATTTGATATGCAATTTTTTTTCTAGACTACTTAGCACCAAATTGTTGGTTAGTTTTTCTTCTTTCTCTTTAATCATATCTCACAAGTTTCAATTTTCTTCAAGCTCTCCTTCTTGGGTTGATTTTTTTTGTATTTCATTTATTGAATCCTAGCCTCTGTTGTCTACAATTGACTCTTGAACCCTAACAATCTATCCTCCATGTATGTTTGAAGAGTCTCTTCGAAGATTCCAAATTTTTTTACCAAGCATTGCCTCTAACTCTATTTGGTGTTTTAGTTTTGTGTAACGAACCGCCTCGTTACGACGATCATTCTAGTAACAGGTGCAAATTTATTTTTATTTTTTTTGTGTGTGTGGGTGCGCGCGTGTAGAAGTAGCAACAAATGAACTGTACGATGCCATTCGACTAACAACAAGACTCAACACGAGGTTCAACACAAGAACGCTGAACGCCTCAACGAGAACCATCACAAACACAACCATAGGCAGAGGTGCACAATGCAGACACTCAGCAAAAAGTAAAACTGACCACTATATACGACTGACCTCCTGCCCGTCCTACCCTGCAAGGTTAGGACCTCCAAGACACATAATCAACGCTCAAGCCCGGTTTCCCATCATCTTTAACCATTTAAGGTCTTAGGGCTGGCGACTGTTCTGAGGAACATGGAGGTGTCTACATCCCACCCGACGCAACAGACCGAGCAACCAACTGAATAAAATCAATCACTATATAAATAAAAAGTACGATTGTGCCCCTTACGGAAGGCGCGTGACAAGGACCTTGACAACGACCACTCAGGATCGACGTCATCTGACAGAACGACCACCCTAAAATACCAACTGGGGTAAATTACGGTATGTATTTCTAGGGTATCGCACCACACATGTTATTAATCAATAATTAAAGGTTACAACAACATTGTCATGAAACATTAACTTTCTATCATCTATCACACAATCAGGACCATGATTTTATAGTTACGTTAGCTCCTAAATGCTACAACCACCAAATTCTAATAACCATTTCAAGATGAAAACATTTAATTCCAACATGAGGAACCCTCATGCTATGTCATTACAATTATAAATCTAAATGATAATGCAATTTACTATAATATTCAAGGGTGACATCCTAGTTGAATAACACTGTATCATCTTAATTTAAATGGCCATCTACAAAATACTAGAATTAAATAGCAAGGTTAAAAGGGGCATAGTGGAGGTGTCACTATCCACACTTAAATAACCATGATTAAAGATAGCAAATTATTTAGAGAGACATCATGTATGGACATAGCATCAGGATTATGATTAGGAATCTTGATTTGAAAAACATCACACCTCAAATTTTAAAAAGGCAATTACAATACAATAACTTTTAAAGGGACAGTGACAACTATCCATATTATAAATTGACATCCATTTAATGATAACCCAATCATTATGTTTTTTAAAGACATAACGTTTAAACCATCTTCATTTAAATAATCTTTCATAAAGTTTAAGGTGACCTCATGGGGGGGATCTTCCATAGATAAGGCCATAACGATATTCATGTGTCTCGTTTACGTATCAAATTAGAAGGAGACAAAACTGAAATAACCTTAATATAAATTTTGGCAAAATTTTAAAAGAACGATAAATAAAGTGACTCTGTTAAAAACACCCTATTAAATAATGCTCATAGGAATGTTCGATATCGGAATTATCAAAATCGAGGATAATGTAAAATAACCTCACAGGTTCACGTCATCCGGTTCCAGGTATCATCACGATCTCAATTTAATAATAAAAGAAATATTACGGATTTCATCAGCATCAGATTTTACGGATTTCATCAGAATTAAAATCAAGATAATGACGACAAAATTAAAGGGCTTCATACCAATATAATAATAAAAGCAATATTATAACGGCAATATCATATCAGCAATATAATAATAATAAAATCAATATAATAATAGCAAAATTAAAAACAGCAAATTAAACAACATAACAATTATATATAGGCTTCGCACGGACAACATCGAAAATTAAAATCATAATATTAAGAGCTAAAGTAAACCTAAATCTTACAGCTAGTATTTCTGCCAAATTATATCGACAATCAACTATCGAACCGACAATTAGACACCCTAGAATTTAGTGATAAACGGACGTGCCAGGAATGGTGAACGAGCCCAGGAAACGCGCGGCAAGGCACGCGCAGAGGGAAGGAGGCCCGAACGTCAAGGAAACAACAAAAAAAAACTGCCGAGAATGCAGCCAATGCATGCGCCCACTCTGAATGCACACCGGGTGGTACGCAGACCCGAGAATAGAAGGAAAATGCAGGCTCCAGTACATGCAAGAATCAGAATGAAATTTAGATGGCGAGCAGTTAAATTTTGACTGGAGGGAAGTATCAACCTGACCTCACATTGAATTTAAACATCATATCTAAAATTCGTCTCGTACCGGGTTGGTTCTGCAAGCGTTTTTCTCAGTTCCTACTTTTGAGATATAGCTAGGGTTAGGGTTTCTTTGGGAGTAAGGATGTCTGTGAGAGCGGAAATGAGCCAGCGCGAAGATGCGGTATTGTTTAAAGGAGACGACCGTGGGACAAAGCCCTGGAGCTTCTTGGAACCTATGGAGTACCGAAAGGTCTCCTCATGCCTCTGGATAACGTGGAGGATGGGAGTGGCATTGAAGCCACCGGGGACATCTGGCGGAAGCAGAAGGCTGGAGTGAGGCACCTTTTCAAGTGCGCAGACAGCTTTGTCTCGTATGCTACCGAGATTTCCTGCCAATCGGAGAAGAACAAGAGGAAGAATATCCAGGGAGTCAAGGTCAAGGAATGACGTATTCCCTTCTATGTTCCTGTTCGTGAGATCATTGTGGATGAGGGAACTACTCCTCCCAAATTTTACTTCAAGAGCTATGCCAATCTTGGGAGTGTTTCCCTGTCGGGTACTGCAAATCGGGATTGAGAT
>SNQJ01S0060831.1:205639-247729 GCA_010110895.2 Picea sitchensis
AGTTAACTCAACTAGGTGGCAGTTCACTCCCGTAACTGCCTGAGAGACTAGAATAGGTGGCATTTCACTCCCGTAACTGCTGGTGTGTGTCCAGATCACTCTAGAACACCACTATGGTGACTTGGTTCACCTCAATTCAAACTCATTGAGTTATACAGAGTATATCATGTGTAAATTATTCATTATTCATAACGGTTAATGAGAATTCTTTCCATTCTTTCTCTCCTTCTTCTTCTTTTTCAATTCTCTCTACAAATGTGTGTATCATTGTTTAGATAGATCTATTCTGTGTAGTTCAACACATTTACAAGCTTCTCCTCCTTCTTTATTTTTCTCATGGAATTCCCAAGACATATGCCCTATTTTTCCACAAGCATAACATCTTATCTCTCCTCGTCTACCTCTTCGTCTTCCTCGAGGAAAATAATTACTTCCACCATACTGTCTCCCTTGGGAACATCCTACTCTCTCTGCATGACTATGAAACCTTCTAGTCTGGCTGAGCTTTGTCATGGGAAATTCCCTTACCCCTTCTTGGGATTCTTCCTCTGCTTCTTTGGCTTTTCTTTCTGGCTAGTTTCTATTCTTCTTTCAAAGAAACCTAATAATCATCTTCAACTTTCCTCAAAGTTACCATTCTAATTTCATCCTGGATTTCATATATCGAGCCATTAATGTATCTGGAAACCTTCTCTTCATCACTTTCATGGTGACCAACTCTGATGTTCAGCCTATAGAAATCTTATGTGTACTCTTTTACTATCATACCCTTATGTCTTAGGTTCTGTAGTCTCCGGAACAGATTTATTTGATAGTCTTTCGGTATGAATTTAGCCTTTATCTTGGCTACCATTATGCCCCAGCTTTTAATTTTATGTTTTCCTTTGCTTCTTTTATCAGCCCACAGTTCATCCCACTAGAGTGTTGCATGTCCTTTTAGCCTTATGACAACATGTTTTACTTCCTTCTCATCATCGACCTCCTCATAGTCGAAGTCTTTGTCCATTTCTCTTATCCAATCCAACGACTCTTCCACATCCATATTTCCTTCATACATTGGGATTTCCATTTTTTATTTGGCTCCCATTTTCACAACAAATCGTAGCAAGCATTCTTCTATAGCATCTTCTCTTGCAGATCCTTCAACCTCCATTTCTTCACTCTTGGCCTCACTGATATCACCTGCATCTGGTGCTCTTCTCTATGCAATTTCCATGGCATATATCCTTGCACAAAGTCTCCTCATTTCATCCTTGTTACACATTATTTTGGTCACCTCAATGATCAACTGACAACATGTGTTCATGTTCCCTGAAAATATTAAAAATTACTTTCTCCATGAGAAAAGTGGTTTGCTTTCCTCTTTCAAAAAACCATAACAAGAAAGGTCTCCACACTCTACTATATGCATGGGGTGCGACAATTCTTGATTGTTGCACTCTGCCCTAAAAATGGACTACGACGCCTTCGCATGTTGTTGGTGCATAGGGTGTGACGATGTTGAAAGCATAGGAAAATCCAAAATTCACGATGTTCTAGAAGGGAATCTTCTAGAAGATGAGGTGGTCTCTAATCGGTTCTGATCTTACTCGCTTCTCTGATTTAGTGGGATCATCCTAATCTCCTCATCCATCTCTCTTTCACATTATATAAAGAGGGATCTCTCATGGAAAAGGCTAAGGTTGAATAGGATAAGATTTGTATGGAGAGTTATACTTCAGATTATGCTTGAGAGATTTGCTTTAGTTCTTTAAGTCAGATTGTGGATCTTCTTCATTCAAGGCATTGGAGCAAAGTTGTGTGTATTGAAGCAAAGAGCCATTGAAAGGGGACCTTCCAACATCAAGGCATGGGTTGTATTCTCCACTTTCCATTTAATTTAATACAATAATACATTTCTTCCCTATAAAAGAATATCGTCTTCTATTATATAATTACTTGATCATATACATAGACTTCATTAGAATACATATATCTTTGTTTTCCATCTTTGTTGGTTTGTGATTCTTAGAAATGATTACTATTCTACAAACCCAAGAAAGGAACTACAAGGACAACACTAGCAAGGATCAAGCATCATTTAAAAGGTATGTCACTTGTACCTCACTAAACTAGTTGGTATGACAATGAAGTTTAAAGTGAAGAGTTTATTATGTTCTGTTTTGTTCTAGTTTCCTGTGAAAGTTAGGGAGATCTATTTGTGTTTGCACTTATCGATTAGTCTGATAACAAAATTGGAAAAAATACTGGGGAGTATGACTTTATTTTGGTTTTTTTCCTCTTATTTTCTTTTAGTCTACCTTCTCTAGTTAAATTCATTCTCTAAGTCTGTGGGTGATCCATTTTGACTCTCTGGGTTTGAACGTTCAGTGATAATTTTTGTATTTCTTCCCATTTTCCTTTAGTTTCAAATATCGTCGCACTTTACTCTATAGACATATCTAGATGATCCTCTAACTTTGTACTCTACTAGTGAAGACGAGTGCGACGACATCACACTGTACCTTATTGGCAACATGCAAAGACCCTAGATTGTCGCACTGTGCTCCATTGCCACCTGCGACGATTCCTGTAGGAATTGTTGGATATAGCCATTTTTTTGTTTTCCTACAAAGTTTTGCCTCAACTATCTGGGATGAACTTATGACACTAGTGAATTATTTATTTATAACTTTGAATCTTGCATTTGATTGATTTTTGGAAATTGAAGGTTTTATTTGTAAATTTTGCAAGTTTTGTTTTTGGTTTTTGTCACAATGGTATAATAATCTCTAGATCTTGGTCGTGAGTGCTTGTTTGACAAAGAATCCTTGATTTATTTGAAGTTTTGGATTGTTTTTACTTTCTGGACTATTCATTGATTGAGAGACAATTTTTGTTTTGTTTTCTTATCATTTTATTTTTCTCTACATTATAGGTTTTGATTTGGGAATAGTGTTGAGAATGTGTTAATTTTTTTAGATTACACTTTATTTTCTTCATTACATATCTGATCTTATTTGAGAAAGAAAGAACTAAATTCATTCTTCCTTTTAGTAGTCTTTTACAAGGAAATTGTTGCATTCAAAATATTTTTTAAAAGAGAAAATTGGAAAATTTTGAAGCTTTTGATTATTTGGAATCTTTTTCATTCAAAAATTGACAAATTGTGTTTCGTAGCTTTTGTATTTCAAAAAGAAATACCTTATCCCTACTGTAATTAGAGTTCATTGAACTAAAAGATTGCATAATCATTTCTTCTTGCATTTTGTTGGGTCAAGGTCACATACACCATCAGTTTCATTTTTGTTTCCCTTTTGAGTAAGCAACAACCTTTAAAATACAACGCAATTTTAAAATTTATTAGCAAATTTTATTTTCTAGAAATTCTCTACACCAACATTAGCTAGGATAATGCTTTGGAATAGGTTGTAAGGCACACTCCCCAAAGCATCAAGACACACAATAGTATCTTGTGATAGGGAGAGTTTAAATCTACTTGCTACATTTTTTCTTGGGAAGCCCTTCTAACACAAGGGTCAATCATGAGGTCGCATTAGGACTAGCAAATTTACTCACCTTGCTTTGTTGGTCTTAGTATAGAGATTGTGTGTATTATTAAGGGTCACTTGAGAGTAAAATCATGTGGGGACCTTCTCGAGTTGATTTCGGTCTAGATACCCTACCTTTGCGCATGGATTGGACTGTCGATTATTTCCCCAGGCATCATTGTTGTAATTGGTAACTTTAGTATCCTATCTCTTTAGGGTCTTTATACGAGGTGACTGTGGAGGGGCAATTCTTCACGGTACCTGGAATAGACGTTGGCCAAACTCACTCAAGCTCCTTGGAGGGTATACCCACGATTATGTGTGGGAGCTTCCACCAAGGTGTAAGTTCGTTAAGCAGGTTGCCAAAATAACTTTTCCACCCTCTTTATCCCATCCCCTTCTTTTCTTAATTTTGCGACTTTGGATTTCATCACCAACTAGTGACCTGGAAATAAGAATTTTTGTTTCTTGTTTGATTTATATATTTTATTATTGAGTGTTTCTTGTTTCTCTAGTTGGCCATAGATTTGTTTTGTTCTTTATTTGGTGCAGCCAACATCGGCCCTCGTCGTTCATGTAGGATGCTAGGGATACCTCTGGAAGATCCACAAGATTATGTTCCTTTGCTTCCTAAATCACCAAAGGGTTCTCCTGAAGGAGTAGTCAATAATGACATAGCCTCTAATATTGGAAGTTCAACTCCTTTAGAGGAGTCAATACTTCTCGTAAATCCATTATTGAGTGTAGAAAAAGATTCACATCTGCTCTGGATAAATTCAATGGGAGACTTTGTTGCTGCCAAGTATATTGAAGTACCTATTGGACCTCACATAGATTATGGTGTAGATGATCCCCTTTTTCAAAGTGAGTCGATTAGAACTTCGGTTCATACTGTTGGAATTTTTAATCCTAGCTTTGTCACTCTCTGTTATTTTTGGAGGACCTCTTCGGGACATGATATTTTTGATAAACTAGGAATGAGTCCTAATAAACCTATGGCATCACAAATGCCTGTGACTTCCACTACTTATACAGTACCTTTAGATCATTTTACTAGCAGGACCAGTAATGTTGTCACAACTTCAGAGCAATTGTTGGTTGTTTCTCACTCAATTCTCCCTCTCCAGATCGCTAGCTCTACCATGGTCCCACAAGCTACGTCTGTTTCTACCGAAAATGTGGTTGTCACTCAAGCTCTTATTGGAACATCGCTTCCTCTTAGATCAAATCTATCCATTCCTCCTAGGTATAATTCTTTGATAATTTCCATTTCTATTCTTGCCCAGAATCCATCCAAAGGGTATAATCTTTTTATTCCTCTTGGGTATAATGTTGCTAATCATTTTATTCCTACACATACCTAGGTTCTCTTTGGGGGGCCTTATGTCCCTCCTCCACCTTCACCTGGAGGATCTAATCATCCTGGATCTAGTAGCTCCAATCAAGTTAGAGGCACCAGTCATTTTGTCGCTTTTGGTTTTCAGATTCCCGTTGGAGGTCAATCTCATGTTGGAGGTCAACCTCATGTTTGGGGGAAACCTCAAGTTGGATCTCATAACCGATTTTATGGACAAAGTATACCTGCATTACAATATCAACCTTAGAATATCCCTTTCCAAGGGAATCAACAATAGTCTGGGGGGAAAAATCCTCAAGTTAATTCTTTTGTACCCCCTAATCTCAAACAACCGTATCCAGGTTCTATGAATCCTACTTGGGGTCAAAATTTTCAGTCTAATGCTCCTTTCCAAGGGAGCTTACCTAATCAACCAACTCTTGTTGGGTATTTGACTCAAAATTCTCCACAACCAAATTTTTCAGAACTATCTAACTATCTACAAACTTCTTATGGTCCTACTGGTATACCTACAGGACTACCACCTCAAAAATACCATTTTCCTCAAGTGAATAGACAACTTCCCTTTCTTGCTACTTTGGACTTACCAAATTTATCTAGGATTTTGAATGGTCCAATTTTGAATTCTCCTTGTTGGCTTGTCATACCGACCAAGTTACCATCTGACATTCCTAAATTTAGCAATCAATCGGGAGAAGACCCAAATAACCACGTCATGACATTCCATCTTTGGTGTTCATCCAACTCATTGATGGATGACTCTATAAGATTACGAATTTTCCAATGAAATCTTATGGTTTCGGCAACCAAATGGTATATTGAGTTGCCACGAGGATTATTTAATGACTTAAATACCTTAGCCACATCCTTGTTAACACATTACCAATTTCAAATTCGATATGAGACAGGAACTGAAAATTTGAGTTCATTTAATAAATCCTCTTCCACTCATATTTATGATCATATTCATGAATGGAGGAGAAGAAGATGCTTAATCAAAGTTCCCCTTCCTGATCAAGTATTGGACGAGTGGTTTACCAAATCGCTCATTGGTCCTATAGCTCGTGATGTTTCCATGGGTGGTGTCATCACTGAAGAGAAGGTGACTAGTTGTACTCAATATCTGGATCTCATTTATTAGCAAATGAACACACTATATGACTTGATCCCTGATGCTCCTCGTACTTCTATGAATCCTACCCCAACACCTCCAGTATATTCTCATGTTGTTGATGGCGTGATTGGCACTTTTAATACTAAGAGTCCTTCTAAACAAGCCAGTCATACCAAACCCAAGTCTACTACTTATGTACAAAATACTCCTAATTTGAATCCTTCCCTCGGTAAAACCTATGAAGTTAATTCGTTTCAATCTACACCTACCGGTAAAAATTAAAATAAAAAGATAGGGAAGGGTAGGAATAAGGAGGAAAAAAATAATAATAAACAATCTGAGAAACCAAAAACATGGCGTGTTGACAACAGAGATAAGCATAAACCTCCTTATACTTGCCTTATCCGTGGTGAGGATCATTATACGAAAGATTGTCAACAATGTGCTGATGTTACTAAGTTCCTTCAAGGGACCAGAACACCTCTTACACTAGACATCTTGTCACAATCATTTCCTTCTCAACAATAGGTGCAATTGGTCATTCATGACTAACATTCTCCCTCTACCACATATTATGTCTTTATGTGTACTGGTGACTCCAAGAATAACGAAGTTGCAATCGCAACTCGATCCAAAGATTATTCTCCTTCGAAAGATAAAGTTGATGATTTACCACCTCTGTTGGGTCAACCTTCTCCACCAACTTCACCTCCAAACGGTCCTTTTCATCTTGAACGACTGGGCCTAGATATAGTTCTTTGTCCTCCTCCCAAGGGCATTGTTCAAAAGTCCTTGTTTAATCCTCATGCACGTGTTTCCCAAAACTACAGTATTGTAGAAGACCTTGTGCAAGGACCCTCTGCAATGTCGGCTCTCGAAGTCCTTCAAAGTTGTCCTACTCAATGGAAGGCGATGTTAAAGGATATTGGTGGAATTGATCCTACCGATACTAATTTAATAATATTTGACTTGGAAGATTATATTCCAAGGCTTCCTCCTCAATTAGTGTTTTAGATACAAGTTGTTGTGGAAAATAAGAATATTTATTAAACCGTTATTGATGAAGGAACCTCAACTTATGTCATGTTTGTCACTTGTTGGAAATTTATTGGCTCTCCTGCCCTACTGAGTTGCACAATACTATTATATCTTTTAATGGTATAGGTTTTAAACCTTATGGTGTTATTCCTTAGTTTTCTATTATGTTAGAAGTTAAGGAGGTTAATGTTGAGTTTGAGGTATTTGATGCACCTCTCGATTACAACCTTCTACTTGGCCATAGTTGGATTGATTCCATGCATGCAGTTGTTTCTAATATTTTCTGTGTGTTACATTTCCCATGGCAAGGAAAATTCATTACTGTCGATCAACTGACCTTCTTTAATTCTGATTCACGTACTAGAAACATACCTTTCATTTTGAAAACACCTCTCGGTTATGAGATTGTTAGCGTGGGTCTCTTAAAAGATTCAATGTTAATGGTTACATTTCCTATCCCACCACCTGATATTCCTCCTCCTTTTATCACCTCTATTGACATGATATCAACCTCTGTTAGTTCCTAACTCTGATGAATGTCTTTGTTATGGCGACTGAATGCCTTTGAGTCCAGTAGAATCGGCCTAGCAAGCTATTCAATCAGAAACTCCTTCTCCAACTTCTCTCGGTGATACATCTCATGATCCGTTCCAAGTGATCTTTCCTACTGATGAGATGATCATGATGGTCATGTCTATGGAAGATACTCCATGGGACAATGGGCATAATTGTTCTATTCTCTTCCTAGAACATGAAACTATAGAGAGTTACCGACGGATTTTGACTTCGTCTATCGTTGTTTTTATTTCCTCTATTCCTGAACCAACCCACGATGTTTTGTATGAAGGGAAATTGAGTAATATTTCACCTATCGTTCCTCTTTATATATCGATTAAAACTGAAATCGTGGAAAATGTTCATATCGGTGCATCGTGTTCTACTCATGAGGTGTACACTTATAAAGCCCTTTTCCAAGAATTCCATGACGTTTTTAACTGGAGTTATGAATAAATGCCTGGTATTGGTCATGATATTGTTGTGCATGAAATTAAGACTTACCCAGATGCTAAACTCATTCGGTAAAGACTTTTCCCTGTACATCCATGTAAAGTTGTTGCTATTAAGCTTGAAGTTGAAAAACGTCTTAAAGCTTCCTTTGTCTATCCTATGGATTTGACCGATTGGGTGTCCAATCCTATTCTTCTTAACAAGAAACATGGCATGATTCATGTTTTAGTACATTATAGGGAAATAAACAAATATTTTTATTGGACAACTGAGAGTGGGGGTGAATTAGTTGTTATTGTGCTTAAACAATTATGCCCATTTACAACTCTTTACAAAAAAGTCAATGACAATCAAAATAATGAAAGGAAGTAAGCTATAAAGTAGTTAACATCAATCACACACACATGAAATATAGAGAGGTGGATATTTCCTGAGGAAACCCATTAGGGAAAAAACGCTTCTTCTCGATATGATAAGTAATCTTTTATTTTTTGTACATTATCATTCTTATGAGCATCGACTCATTGTGAGGCTACCACCTCTGTTTTACAAGATGAAACTTGTTGAGAGAACCACCTCTATGGTTTCTCTAGCACCCACTAGAAGGAAGAACCAACTCCCTGAGTGTTCCAACACCAACTAGATGGAAGCACCAAATTCTAGTCACACAGGCACCAACATGTATAATAGAGAACAATACTTCTCCCTTGCACCACCCTGCAACCCTAGTTTTTCTGGCTGTAGCCAGATGGAATATAGAACTCCCTATGTTCAAGAACCCACTTGAAACTCTAAGGAAACCAGTCCTCCATAGCACCTCCCTACCACCCTGAAATATAAAAACTTTGTTCCTAAAAATTATTACAGTGATACATTGTTTGTCAAAAGGCTTACCAGTCTCATCACTATTTTGTTGCACTGCTATGCTCTCTGCCTGCATCCATGTCTTCCTTCTCGCATCTCCTTGATATTTATGTTCTTTTGCTCTGTCTCTGAATGTGCACCTCAACTTTCTCTTCCTCTCTCAAATAATCATTTCTTCTCTATCTCTTTCTTTTGCGCTTTATGCTCTGTGTCTTATGTCCATTCAATGTGCAATGCCTCTTCTGTGCATTTCATCTCTTTCACACAACATTCTTCTATGTGCATAAATAATTCTCAATAGAATCCACCATATCTTCTCTGTTCTGTGTATATTTATCATGCCAAGTCCTCTGCCAGGGAATACACTCAACTCTTCATCCTCTCTAGCGATCATCTTGAGTATGTTCTTCATTAGTGGTCGTTATCCTGAGATTCTTCGTCTTTTTTGGAAGTTATAGTATTCAATGCATTTCAATCTATCAATTCTCTAAATGATGAATCTTCACTTCATTGGAAGTTACCTCGAGACTCTTCAGATCCTCTGGCAATCACACTTAAGCTCGTCGAATTCTCTGGAAGATACGATCACTCTATTTATGGAAGTTACAATTAGTCCTTTCTAGTGGTTACAAAGAGAACTTATGTGTGGTCGTTCCTTTGGCACATTTTCCCTTCCTGAGAAAAACTTTGCAGTAGGCGCTATCTTTTTTTGCTAAGCCCCTTCCTTTCACGTGACCATTGGCAGTGACCAAACGCCTATTCAAAAAGGTGCTTCCTGATTCCTGTCTAGTGAGTGTTGTCTTCATTTCACGATATGACCTTGGGGTATGAGCTTCATGTGACCATGCAATTGTAGGCGTGTCCATAGGTAGTTTGAGAGAAACCCTATTTTCTCCCCACAATTCACTATGAGACTCCACATGTCCTTTCTCCAAAACCGTGGTTTCAATTGTGGCCCGCTCACAAAAAATTAAGACCCAAGCATGTTCTGGCCCCTCAATGCAGCACGCCTGTCGATCTCATGATATTGACGGTGCTCCTGAATGGATGGTTCAGATCTTTCCTCTCAATTCTGTTGACCAGATCTCACCTTCCTACATCAACTGTTGAGATTTACATCGTGATCTGGGCTCCGAGAGTTTCATATCTCAAACCCTGTTGCTTTTGATTGGATATCTTCTGGAATAGAATATCTGTTGACATCTGTCCTCTTCAATCTATGGCTCTGCCTTCTTCCCTTTGTCCACACGTGATCCTTAGTCTCAACGATCAAGTGACACGTGGCCCTCCAAACCAATGGTCGAGATCGATTTTCGCCTTTCGGGCTTCGAAAGTTTTGATTCTCAAAATTTGCTTGCTTCCGAAGCATTTCACCCAGAGTCCACAATCCAACGATGTGTATCCCTTTAATCCAATGGCTATCCTCCACCCTGGGTATTCAGCCTTCGACAATATCAAACCTTACTCCTTCACATTTTCCTGGAGTAGTTTCGCCTGAAGTTCACGATACGTTGACACGTACCCTCCTGCACGATCAACGATCATAAGTGACTTTGGCACTTTGGGACTTTAGGATGATCACTGCTTCATTCTCCTCTGGAGTGGTCACCTACTAAATAATTCATAAGTGGTGGAAACCGCTTGTTGTTGGTTAACACTTCCACTTACACTTTCCTTCCACTATACTAGAACAATGGTTGAGAATGCATCTGAAGTGATCTTCAGATCAGATGACTCGTATCCACTTGGGACTTTGTCATTCAGGACTTTAGGACTTAGGGAATCTGTTGGTGGTAAAACTCTCGAAGTAAAACACCTGGATTGACGTCACTTGATGACGTGTCATGTGCCTAGTAGCTGCCACTTGTCACTTAGATTTGTGATTTGCATGTACCTGAAGTGCCAAATCAACTTGACACTTGTCACTGTCTAATTGTACCATGTGTCCTTGTTGATGTAGTCTTGATGACATGATCTGTTGATGTGGTCTTTTGAAATGGTTTGTTGACCAACAACACTGATCCAACAATCCTCATATGTCCTCCAAATCCGATGGTCCTTATTCATTTCATATTTCCAAGCTTCGGGTTTTTCCAATCTCAAACTTTCTGGAGCGTTCTCATATCTTTATATCCGAAGTGAATCCTATTCATTCATCAGAATATTAGATCGACGGCTCGATCTTTCTGCGATGTATCTCTTCTAGCGTATCCTGTTCTTCCACTTGGAATGATCCAACGACTGATGAAAATTCACATTTCGAGAATTTTAAATCTCAAGCTCTCTAGAGTGTAACCTCCTCGTGTCTTTAAATCCGAAGTGAATGTTTTTTGTCGATCATGAACTTAGATCAACGACTCGATATTTCTGTGATGCAGCTTTACTAACTTATCTTGTCCTTCCACCTCAAACTAATATGACAACTATTGTTTACTCTGGCTCTATGGAATTCGGGTTTTTCAAGTCTCAAACTAAAAAATCCTCGAAGTGATTTTCTCTAGAGTTCAGGATCATGTGCCACCTATCAATCTTGAGGATGGACGTTCCTTGATTACTTCAAGACTTCGATACTTTGACAAGTCTTCTTTTGTACGCTCATCCAAAGGTTTAGCCTTCGTGCATTTATTTTTGGATCCAACGACTGTTGATCCTCAGTGATCAGATCCAACGGATCAGATATGTACTTCTCCTCTACACTTCCTCTAGTCACTAGGTGTTGATCTAACAATCATCGGGTATTCAAGATTGGTTATCCAATGGCCACTGTCGTTCTTCCTCCTAATCTTTTTGATCTCTCTAACTTAGAATATTTTCTAAGTATTCAAAGGTCTCTACCTTTGATCCTCTTGCGAGTCATTCTCTTGGACCTTGCCTACACGTCTAGAAAGTGAAAAGCGCTATATCTTCTGAGCTTTGATCTCTGCATACTGTTCTCTCCTTCTCATGAGCTTACACTTATTTCTGAGCTTTGATCTCTGCATACTCACGCTATTCCTCCTGAGATTTTATTTTCATATTGTTTGCTTCTTCTCCTGAACTTATGCTTTCCATGTTTGACATCATTGATGCTTTCCTCATTGTTGCTTTTCGTTCCTATAAACATACCATCATCGTTGATGTTCTTTCCATCAATGAAAAGCACACTCTGCCTGCAAACATGCTAATAATCTCCCCCTTTGGCATTGATGGCAACCATCAAAGGTTGTGCTAGTCTCTTTGGACCTCCAACTGTAGCATCTGAACCACTCCTTTTCTCCCCCTTTGACATTAATTTCAAATAAAACATGATCCCCCTGAGTTGTTGCAGTACTTTTCAGAGTTATCAAATATTCAACCAATACATACTCCCCCTGACAGGATGGATTCTCTTATTTGAGTCCCGCAAAGTATTTGTATCTAACTCAGAGTCTTCTCCTTGTGATTCTTGGACCTGTTCATATTCAACTTCATTTGTTTCCTCTATAGAAGACTCAATATTTCTCACCTCTCTTATTGGGACTCCTTCGTCAACCTTTTCTTGTCATAATTGAATGACTCCCTGTGTCACTCTTCCTTGATATTATATTACAACAACTTCATTTTTCTTCTATGATGCCTACAATCCAAGGATTTTATGAACATATTCATCACAAGGAATAATAATAATTGTTACAAACACTCTCATACCTCCTCTGATTCATCCATGAAGGTATCTCTCTTGTAAACTTACTTTGAGGTGTCTGAGTAGCTTATGGGTGTCCTTATTGATCTGGTCTTCTAAATATTGTAGTATTGATTTCATTCTTTGAACATGAAGAACCTGAGTCATACTTGCTTTCCCCTTTCAAAAATGAAAGATTTGCATCAGGTTTCTTAGGAGTACTGATTTCTTCCTTGTTGTATCGAAGACCGGATTTGTCATTTAGTGATCTCTGACTATCCAAAATCTCATCCAGGATCATGGAACTGTTCAAGAACTTGATTTGGGTGTTTGAATTCTCAACCTTCTTTCTAAGTTTCACAACTTCTGCTTCCGGCTTATGACACGATTCTTCTCATACTTCTTATTTTATTTCATGGGAGGATTCATTATCAACATCATTATACGTCCTTATGCCTTTAGCCACCACTTGTCCTTAGTTTACATTTTTTACCTTACAATCTTCTTCAAAGGTCACATTTCCTTCTTTTCTTTAAATCATAGGAAAAATCTTATCCTTGTCTCCAGTCATGTGCTTGGAACATCCACTACCTATATTCCAAGAGTCCTTTTGTTTTTGAGTTGAAAGTACTAGATCACATTTTTCACTATCTTTCTTTTTCCATGTGCTGGCATTTATAGCAAAGAGATTTATCCTTGGATCTACTTTGTAATTCTTCACATGGAAATGTACAACCTTGTGAACGAAGTTATGAGAGTTATAGCATTCAATCTTATTGTTCAATAGGTCAAAGTAATTGGTGCAATGTTGTCTACTTATTGGTTGTTCATTATTTCTTGTCCTCCTTAGTTGCATGTCTTTGAACTTAATTAGACAATTTGCAATCTGTGGTCGTTTGTTACTTGGTTGTCTCATTCTTTGTTTTGGCAGATATTTATTCCTTGGGTGTATTGATTTCTCATGTCTAAATCTTAAGGAACAATTTACATATTTGTGGCCAAAGTTAGAACAGTAGAAAAGATATCCATAGAAAAAATCTTTGTACCTGGAAAATGGTTGTCTTCTTTCAGTAGGTTGATTTCTTCCATGCTGATAATTTCCTTGAGTAGAGGGTGTATTATTTATTTGTTCTACAAATTCAATTTTAGCACCTTTTTCTTTACTCCTCCTTGGTGATTGATTATCTTCCTTTGTTTCTACAATTTTGATGTTGTGATTGGTTGTAGATTTGAAAAAAATGATGGGTTCTTTGTTGCTTGGCTAACCACTACTTGATCCCTCTTCATAACCCAAACCAGTTTTCAACTTTGGATTCCTTTGCTAATTCAGAATGGTGGCTAATCCTTTTGAGGCTTTGATACTTGGCAGATTCTGGTGATATAATGCTTTAAACTTCTCCAACTCTTTTCTAGTTTTCACTACTTCTTCTTCTAGAGATTCACATCTTTCCTTCTTCTATGATAATTGTTGTTTCAGAATGACCTCTATTTTATTTTCCTCTTCTAATTCCACTTTTAGCAGGGAAACATCTTCATTGGGTTTTTTACTGCCCTTCTTGAATTGTATCATCAATTGTTTTTTCTTTCTCTTCTTAAGTTTGAGTATGTCAATCTCTTCCAAAGAGTTGATCATCTCTCCTTCCAAGTCAACCATAGATTCTTCAACATCAACATCACTTCTTGTTATTTTATTATCATAATCCTCTTTGTCCATAAGCATAAATTCATTTACCTTATCTTCACAGGAAGAGTCACTATCTGCGTCTTCTGAAGAGTCATCATTGTTTACACATAAACTTTTATTTTTATCAAATCTTTTGGATTTGTACTTCTCTTCAACTTCAGTGTTCTGTTCCTTCTTCTTATGTGGACACTTAGATGCAAAGTGAACTATATTTCCATAGTTCAAACATTTGAAGGGAAACTTGCCTTGGTGCTTGCTTGATTCTTTCTTTAGTCTTCTCAGAATTTTTTCTTCAATTTCATTAGGATCAGAATCCTCATTCTTATCTTCTTTAAATGATGCTTCTATAGTGGTAGATTTATCTTTATTAATATTCATTTCATAAGAAGTTATAGTTCCTAGGAGTTTATCAATAGACAGAGTCTTAATACCATTCAGTTCTTCTATTGCAGAAACTTTTGGATTGAATCTATCAGGCAAAGATCTTAAGATCTTATGAACTAATAATACGTATTCAATCTTCTCACCAAGACCTTTCATGGCATTCACAAGATCCTCAAATCTTAAGAAAAATTTATTAATTATCTCATCCTCATTCATCTTTAGTTGTTCAAACTATAATCTGTAGGTTTGAAGCTTGGCATCCTTTACCTTCTCATTACCTTCATAACTACTAATAAGTTTATCCCACATTGCTTTGGTAGACTCTAAGTGCATAACTTTTACAAATTATGATTCTACAATCCCACTCAAAATAACATTCATAGCCTTAGCATTGAAGTTGAATTATAACTTGTCATCCTTATTAGCTAGTACAACTGACATTACATAACCAGTCTCTACCAAATCCCAGACATATGCACCTAAAACCATTATGTAGGTTCTCATCCTAACCATCCATAAGACAAAGTTTGTTCCAATGAATAGGGGGGCCTTATTAGTTGAAGTTCCTTCATGACTTGTCATGTTCAAACTTATTGATCCACCTTTAAATAAAAGGAACCTGCTCTGATACCAATTGTTGGACAACTGAGAGGGGGGGTGAATAAATTGTTACTGTGCTTAAAAAATTATGCCCATTTACAACTCTTTACAGAATAGTCAATCACAATCACAATAATGCAAGGAAGTAAGCTATATATTATTCAACATCAATATCACACACATGAATTATACAGTGGCATATATTTCCTGAGGAAACCCATAAAGGGAAAAATTGCTTCTTCTTGATATGATAAGTAATATTTTATTTTCTGTACATTATCATTCTTATGAGCACCGACTCATTGTGAGGTTACCACCTCTGTTTTACAAGATACAACTCACTGAGAGAACCAACTCTCTGGTTTCTCTAGCACCCACTAGAAGGAATCACCAACTCCTTGACGATTCCATCACCAACTAAATGGAAGCACCAACTTCCAGTCACATAGGCAACAACCTATATAACATAGAACAATAATTCTCCCTTGCACCACCCTGCCACCCTGGTTTTTCTGGCTACAACCAGATGGAAGCTACAACTCCCTGTGTTCAAGTACCCACTTGAAACTATGAGCACACTAGTCTTGCCTATCACCTCCCTACCACCCTGAAATATAAAAACTTTGTTCCTAAAACTTATTACAGTGATACAGTTTTTGCCAAAAGGCTTACAAGTCGCATCTTTGTTCTGTTGCACTGATCTACTCTTCCTGCATCAGTGTCTTCCTGCTCGCATATCCTTGATATTTTTTTTTCTTCTGCTCTGTCTCTAAATTCGCACCTCAACTTTCTCTTCCTCTCTCATATAATCATTTATGCTCTATCTATTTATTTTATGCTTTATGCTCTATGTCTTATTTCCATTCAATGTGCTACACCTCTTTTGTGCATTTCATCTCTTGCACACAATATGCTTCTAGTCACATGAATAATTCTCAACAGAAGACACCATCTCTTCTTTGTTCTATGCATATTTAACATGCCAAGTCCTCTGCTAGGGCATACACTCAACTCTTCATCCTCTCTGGCGATCATCCTGGGTCTATTCTTCATCAGTGGTCATTATCCTAAGATTCTTCAGCTTCTTTGGAAATTATTGTCTTCAACGCATTTCCATCTGTCAATTGTCTAAATGATCAATCTTCAATTCACTGGAAGTTACCTCGATACTCTTCAGCTCCTCTGGCAATTACAATCAAGCTCGTTGAATTCTCTGGAAGATACAATCATTCCATTTCTGGTAGTTACAATCAGTCTTTTCCAACAGTTACAGAGAGAAATTCCGCGTGCTTATTCCTTTGGCACCTTTTCCCTTTCTAAGAAAAACTTCGTAGTAGGTGCTATCTTTTCTTGCTAATCCCCTTCCTTTCATGTGACCATCAGCAGTGACCAAACGCATATTCAAAAAGGCACTTCCCGATTCCTCTCTAGTGAGCATTGGTTCCATTTCACGATATGAACTTGGGCTATGAACTTCATGTGACCATGCAATTGCGGGCACGTCCATAGGCATTTTGAGAGAAACCCACGTTTTTCCCCACAATTCACTATGAGCCTCCATGCATCCTTTCTCCAAAACTGTGGTTTCAAAAGTGACCCGCTCATGAAAAATTAAGACATGAGCATGTTCTAGCCCCGCAATGGAGCACGACTATCGATCTCACGATATTGATAGTGCTCCTAAATGGACGGTTTAGATATGTCATCTCAAGTCTATGGACTATATCTCACCTTCCTACATCAACGATTGAGATTTACTTTGTGATCTGGGCTCTGGGAGTTTCAGATCTCAAACCTTGTTGTTGTTGGCTGGATATCTTCTAGAATGGAAGATCTATTGACATATGTCCTCTTCAATCGACGACTCTGCCTTCTTTCCTTTGTCCACGCGCGATCCTTAGTCTCAACGATCAGGTAACATGTGGCCCTCCAAACCAAAGGACGATATCGATTTTGCCTTTCGGGCTTCGAGAGTTTTGNACCAGAGTCCACGATCCGATGACACATGTCCCTTTAATCCAATGGCTATCCTTTGCTCTGATAATTCGGCCTTCGAAAATATCAGACCTTTCTTCTTCGCATTTTCCTGGAGTAGTTTCACCCAAAGTTCACGATATGTTGACACGTACCCTCCTGCATGATCAACGATCATAAGTGACTTCGGCACATCGTGAATTTAAGCTGATCATTGCTTCATTCTCCTTCAAATTGGTCACCTACTAAATAATTCATAGGTGGTGGAAACTGCTTGTTGTCGATTAACACTTCCACTTACACTGTCCTTCCACTCACTAGATCAACAGTTGAGAATGGATCCGAAGTGATCTTCAGATCAAACAACTTGTATCCACTTCCGGACTTCGACATTTGGGACTTAGAGACTTAGAGCATCTATTGGTGGTAAAACTATTGAAGTAAAACTCTCATTGTGATGTCACTCACTTACATCAATTGATGATGTGTCATGAGCCTAGTAACTACCACGTGTCCCTCTGATTTGTGATTTTCATGTACCTGAAGTGACAAATCAACTTGACACTTGTCATTGTCTGATTGTGCCATATGTCCTTGCTGACGTAGTCTTTCTCACATGATCTGTTGATGTGGTCTTTTGACGTGGTCTGCTAACCAACAAAAGTGATCCAACAGTCCTCGTATGTCCTCCAAATCTGATGGTCCTTATTCATTTTGGATTTCTAGGCTTCGGGTTTCTCTAATCTCAAACTTTCTGGAGCGTAACCTCCTTGTATATTTATATCCAAAGTGAATCATGTTTGTTGATCAGAATCTTAGAGCAATGGATTGATCCTTTTGCGATGTAGTTCTTATGGCATATCATGTCTTTCGACTTGGAATGATCCAATGACTGACATAAATTTGCATTTTGGGAATTTCAAATCTCAAGCTCTCCAGAGTGTAACCTCCTCGCTTCTTTAGATCCAAAGTGAATGTTGTTCATTGATTATGAACTTAGATCGACGGCTCGATATTTCTGCTATGCAGATTTGCTAACTTATCTTGTCCTTCCACTTCAAACTAATCTGACGGATGTCGTTTACTCCGTCTCTCTGGTTCTCCAGCTCTCCGAACTTTTGGTTTTTCAAGTCTCAAACTGAAAAATCCTCGAAGCGATTTTTTCTAGAGTTGAGGATCGTGTCCCACCTATCAGTCTTGACGATGGACAGTCCCTGCTTACTTTGGTACTTCGAGACTTTGACAAGTCTTCTTTCCTACGCTCATCCAACGGCTTAACCTTCATGCATTTATTTCTGGATCCAATGACTGTTGATCCTCAGTGCTCAAATCCAGTGGATCAGATCTGCACTTCTCCTCTACGCTTCCTCTGGTCACTGGGTGCTGATATAACGATCATCGGGTATTCAGTATTTGTGATCCAATGACCACTTTCATTCTTCCTCCTGAGCTTTCTGATCTCTCTGACTTAAAATATTTTCTAAGTGTTCAAAGGTCTCGACCTTTCCTCCTCGTGGGAGTCCTTCTCTTGGACCTCGACTGCACTTCTGGAAAGCGCAAAGCGCTATCTATTTTGATATTTGATCTCTACATATTTTTCTCTCCTCCTCTTGAGCTTACACTTCTTTTCAAGCTTTTATCTTTGCATACTCACGCTCTTCCTCCTGATCTTTGATTTTCATACTGTTCGCTTCTTCTCATGAACTTATGCTTTCCTTGTTTTCCATCATTGTTGCTTTCCTCATTGTTTCTTTTCTTGCATGTAAACATACCATTGTCATTGTTGTTCTTTCCATTAATGACAAGCACACTCTACCTGTAAACATACCAACAATTGTCCCAAAGACAGTTATCCAACCCCTTTCGTTGACCAGATTGTTGATAATTGTGCCAGAAGTGAAATCTTCTCCTTGATGGACGGTTTCTTCGACTATAATCAAATCAATATTTTTCTTGTCGATCAACATAAGACTGCTTTTATTTTCCCTTGGGGAACCTTCGCATACCATAAAATATCTTTTGGTCTCAAAAATGTTGGTGAAACTTTTCAGTTCACTATGTCTTACTCTTTTCACGACATTAAGCACATTGTACAACCCTATCTAGAATATCTACTGATGCATTCTATGCGTCGTCAAGATCACCCAACACATCTACGGTCTATTTTCCTACATTGTTGTTATTTTCACATACGTTTGAATCCACACAAATGTGTTTTTTGTGTGGAGTCCACACGAATTCTTGGTTTTATCGTGTCTATACATGGGATTAGGTTAGACCCCTTGAAGGTTGAGGCTATTCTCAATTTACCTCCTCCTTCCACACTACCCCAACTCCAAAGTTTGCAAGGGAAGGAAATTTTTTTGTGTCGATCCATTCTCAACTACATTGAATTAATGAAAGGATTTACTCGACTCCTTAAGAAAGGTTACAATTTTGTATGGGATGACACTACCAACAAATCCTTTGAAGGTTTGAAACTCACCTTAACCCGTACACCACTGTTGTTTCCACCTGATTATAGTCGAGATTATTTTCGGTACTTAGTTGCTTTGGACTCTACCATTTCTATGGTTCTAGTCTAAGAGGATGATTCATAGGACGAACATATTATATACTATTTAAGTCAGAGTCTTATGACCACCAAAACCAATTATTTACATGTGGAGAAACTAGCCTTGGCAGTTGTTCAAGTTGTTCAAGTTGTTCAACGTTTTCGTTACTACATCTTATTACGCAGAACCATAGTCATTTCCGATTGAAACCCCATGCAACACATTCTTACTCAACAATTGTTGGGGGGAAAGTACTGTAAATGGATAGTTATTCTCTAGGAGTTTGATTTGGAGTTTGAATGCACCAAGTCAAAGAAGTATTTGGTTTTTGCTGAATTGATATGTGACCTTCCCTCTACTGAAATAGAAACTATGGCAGAGGATTCCTTACCTGCCGAAGCTCTCTTTTTTATCCGTTCTGATGACATATGGTACAAAAATATTATCATTTATCTCTAGACCCAAACTTTCCATCCTGATCTTTCTAGTACATATCGTCGTCGTATCTGGTATCAATCCGATCAATAAATTGTCCTTGGTGATACCCTTTACCATCATGGTATTGATTCCATTTTTCGACGATGTCTCACCTACGATGAAGCTGGGAAATATTTTAATGACTGTCACTCTGGAGCATGTGGCATTCATATGTTTGGGTATGCCACTGCCCAAAAGATCTTACCAGCTTGTTACTTTTGGTCTTCATTATCTAAGGATTGCATTATTGTCATCCAAAAATGCCACACCTGTCAAACCTACAACAATAAGATCTGATCTCACCCTGCTCATCTTCACACTGTATTTTCCATCGGTCCATTCACTAAATGGGTTATTGAATTCATGAAATGTAACCCTCACTTGTTCAGGGGGCATGGATACATTATTGTAGCCATGGATTATTTCACTAAGTTGGCTGAGGGGATGCTTACATTTGATAATACCGAGAAAACTGTAGTGTTATTCATATTCAATCATATTGTTACTATATTTGGTGTCCTTCAAGCCATCGTCACTGATCACGATAGTCATTTTTACAATTTCATGATGTTTGAAATTACCGAGAAGTTGGGTTTTCGACACGAAAACTCAACCCTGTATTACCCACAGGCTAATGGCTAAGTTGAAGCAATCAACAAAGTTCTCACTACTATGCTTCGACAGATGGTATGAATCCAGAAGTCAAGTTGGCACATGATGTTGTTCTCAGCATTGTGGGCCTATTGAACATCCATTTAGTCTTCCATGAGATTCACACCTTTCCAGTTAGTATATGGCATTGAAGAAATTTTTTTGATTGAATGTGAAATCTCGTCTTTGAAACTAGTTGTCGAACTTCTCCCTAACACCTCAACTGAAGAGGAACGTCTTTTGTATTTGATGCAATTAGACGAAACCAGTCATGATGCTTCCTTAGTCATTGAAACTAAAACAAAGCGTGCCAAATATCAATATGACAAGCATGTCAAACCACGTGTATTTTCTGAAGGTGATCTAGTTCTCCTTTACGAACAAGATCATGACTTACTAGGGGCCGGTAAATTCGATCCCATGTGGTGGGGTCCTTATATTGTGAAACGAGTGTTGGAGAAAGGGGCTTATGGGCTGGTAGATTATGATGGAATTCTTTTGAGTGAACCCAGAAATGGGCTTTACTTGAAGAAGTATTATGCTTAAAATCATTTTTGCATGAGTGTTGTGTATTTTTAGTGTATCATACTCTTGTGTGATTTTTCGTTTTTGGTTCCACCTTTCGGTTGCTTACCTTGCATTGTGCTTGGTTTTCGTATTTTGGTGTTTTCACTACCCTATATCATATTTTTTAATGGCGTTAGTCGCAGTACTCAAAACTTAGCATCTTTTGCTTGAGCAATCTATGCACCTACAGATGAATTTATCAGTCTACATGGTGTTTTCCTTGGTCGTGCAACTAACAATATCGCGGAATACAATGCAGTTATTGAGTTTTTAACTAACCTTGTTTCACTTGGAATTTGTCATCTTATTGTATGAATTGATTCACAGTTAGTAGTACCACAATTGAGTAATGTTTATTCCATTTGAAGTCCTACTTTGTTACGAGTATATTTACGAAGCCTCTTGGAACAACATTTTGATTACATTGAATATCAACACATTCCTAGATTTATAAATACATTGACAGATGAATTATATAATTATGTGTTAGACAGACATTTGAGACATTTATAAATCCAAACACATTTTTCAAAAAAACAAGTAAGCTGGTAGGAACTTTATATTTATAATGATAAAAGTTTACAAAAAAGTGTTTTGTCCGAAGACCAAAATATAAAAAATGTGAAGCTCATAGCTTCATGTACAAAAAACATCAAGGATGATACTCACTGTAACAAGTGACTTCCCATTCCACTCTACGGAGAAGTCACCCGATATATTCAGACATGCCCATTGTGTGACATTTATAGTGCCTATGAAGCTCATCTACCGTGGCATCAGGGACATGCATGGTCAGTCCCTCTAGGTTCTGTTCTATAGCCTCGATATCTATGATAGACACCCCTGCTACAACACTCGCCTCTCTAGATCTCTATATGGGAGATGATCCCAACAGACGATAAGGCCCCACATCTGCATTGTTGAAAGCACTTGATTAGTCATCAGATAAATAACACAAAAAAACATTTTATATCATTAAAATATCAAAAACATTATATAAACAAAAAATTCCTTTTTACCTATGTCCCCCCACTGGGACCCATCAGGAAGAGCTACGTTTGGATCCCCATGGAAATCCACCCCACCATACACATAATATTCCACCATGAGCAGCAAATTCTTCAAGCATTGGAAGAAGACATCGTTATACTCGACGATGGGAAGACCACCATGTTGAGCCATAAGATCCACACACCTATTCATTCATGGATCATGTGGAGCGGGTATACCCCAATCCACCTACAAACGTAGGATAGGAACCCTCTCCAGAAAGAAGGACACCAAAATGGACCCATATCCAAATTTCTTCAACCGACCATTTCAGCACTTGGTAAGTTGTTGTTTCATGCTTTTTAGGACACCCTCACACCAGTTTAAGTGCCTGAGCTCCATGCATTCTATCTAATATTGAAAATGGATCTACAAATCCATATGGGGAGTTGCATGCCCTGCAATGCGAGTAATGGTATAAATGATATTTTGCAATGACACATCTCGGGCATCCTTGATGGCTACATTTCCACTGTGTTTCTCGATACCTGGAACACAATGATGGTAGAAGTAGTAATACATAGGTTCACCTCCACCCCTGTTGCCTATGAGCGATACCTGTGAACCACGATGAGACAATCCTATTAGGAAATAGATATCCTCTATATCTATTATGAGTGTCTAGACACCCATGTGAAATGCTTGTTCGTTCACATCCCACATGTGAACCAAGTGCTCTAGTAGTATCAACTGGGCTCTCATGCCTTGAATCTTGAAGAATTTTAGTAACCCACATTTCCTTAGGGACATAACTGTCCCCGAGTCATTCCCAGCAAAGTAATCCTCTTGTTCATGCTCTCTCTCACACCACTCCAACATCTTGACCAAGTAAATCCTGCCAAGGAACAATAAAATAAGATTAGAAACATAAAAAAAATTCCTGGGGGTTTTTTCTGGTTGGGTTTATCTTTTTAAATTTTTGGTTGCAGTCGTCGCAGGGCTACGCATTCACGCAATGGGACTTTGTTGCACCCTGCCTTTAGGGAAACTGTGACAATGCAAGGTCGTCGTGGTTCACGATATGGGGCACCTGCAACAATCTCAATGTGCAGGTAGCCCCCAAAAATCGACCCAACAAAAAAAATTTACCAATAAGAACAAATTTTGAAACCATAAAATATGAAGGAGAAGAAGATTACATGTTTGACGAAGACGGTTCACAAAATTATACACCACACGGTCCACAATCAACAATTGAAATTCGGGGAGAAAAATGGCTTTGGAGCACTATTTGGGTAAACTTGCAAATGAAATGGTAAAATGGTGTTGTTGGCCTATTTTATTGACTTTTATCACTTTTTATTTGTAAAATTATATTATTTTTATATTTTATCCATGCCCTAAAGTCTTATCAACCTAGAAAGTGTTGACTTTTGCAGATTAAAAAGTCTAGAAATGAGATGTTGGAACAAGGGTCCACCCTTTTTTATTTGTTTTTGCATATTTTTCACATGTACAGATGTTGTTAGGGTTTTTCAGGAAAAACTATGAGCAGAGTCTTAGTTCTTTCTCACGATCGTGAAACCATGAGAATGTAATCGAGTAGTCTTTTATCATTTTTTTGAACTCGCATTGGTAAATATGAAAAATGAAACCTATGGAGTATCCTTTAAGCTCTTTTCAATCTCCCTAAACATGAAAAGATGGCTGAGCAACCTTGTTCTTTTCACGCATGTAGAAGTATTTGAAGAAAACATATGATGAGCAGTAGGTTATATATTTTTCGGTCTCGTCATATTAACTTATGAAAAAGGACCTGATGGAGTTCTCTTTAAGTGTTTTTCAGACTCTCTAAAAATGAAAAACCCATGAGTTTTCTTTCTTTGGACTCATTAAACCAACATTGAAAGACCCATATGGGATCGAACCACTCCTTCTTAGGGTTCGTTAAACATACTCTGAGGGAATCATCTGAAGGATGAGCTTGCATCTACAAGAATATGTTAACCTCCTCAAGCTTGCGTAAAAATAAATAGGTACTCGCCAGAGATGGTGGGGGGGAATTGGGAAAGAAATGTGTCTCTTTATTTGTGTTAGTGGTAGTAATAGTCGCTCTTGTACATGACACCCCCCTTCATCATTCTATTCAGGTTGGGAAATCCATTTGTCTCTCATTTGACCATACGCAAGTTCATATGTTAGGTCCACCTTGATTCAATGCTTCCAAGAAAATTTTCGTGTCATTCATATGTTCAATATAAGTCCAACCTAAACAAGCCTTCTATCGAGTTAGCCATCTACAGTTATAAATTTTCTACCATGTCGGTCTTCCCCGTGTTAGTTCCAAATCACTTCATACTCTGATCTACTTCAAATATGTTGCATATTTTGTGTCATTGATGGCGGATACATCAAGGCCCTCCTATGATGAGTCTTTTCCTATCGACTTCAACTCATTATATGGGAAGAAGACATAGAAATCATTTAGTAACTTAGAGCCTACATGCCTCAATGGCAGGTTTCTTCGCTTCCAACAGTGGGTTCACATCATTGACCCCTGATTGGAAGATTCCATCGAGTGTTCGAATTCAACTCATTTATTGACATTCATTGGATTGTACTAGGGTACCTTAGGATTCATTGACATCAATGATAATTTCCCTCGCACTTGTTAATGATTTTCATTAATGACTGGTAATCAAGTGGTTTCTACCATTTTCGACTTCAACACCTGTAATCACATGGCTAGATCCGTACTTAGAAATGATGGAAATGAAGACCCTAGATCTTATAATTTTGGTCCAATTTGTGACAGAGTATTCATGGGTTTGTACTGACACATAGATCGATTGTGTATGTCTCATGGCTATGTCCAAATTTGAATTCTTTTAGAGCATAGATCCATAGTGTATTCCTGGTGGCTATGTTGAATCATGGTGACATGGATCCATCACGTATGTTTAGTGGCCATGACTCACTTGACACTTAATATTATATTCACTTGTAGTCTAAGCATGGGAATGCCTACCTCAGAAAATGGTATGTCATTATGCAGATGATTGATTTTTTGCAGGTTCCCGATAAATGCGTTCCTTGTTTTCGACACACAAATTCTACAAAGTATTTCAATTGTCATGAGTTCTAGCTTCATACTTTGGGGGGCATTCTATTAAACATTATTTTGGTGACCTGAGTGATCAACTCACAACATGTGTTCATGTTCACTGAAAATTTTAAAAGAGAGGTTCTCCATGAGAAAATTGGTTTTCTTTCCTCTTTCAAAAAACCATAACAAAAAAGGTTGTTGCACTCTGCTATACACATGGGGTATGACAATGCTTGATCGTCATACTCTGCCCTCAAAATGGATTGTGACGTTGTCGCATGATGCTAGTGCATAGGGTGCGACGATGATGAAAGCATAGGAAAAGTCAAAATTCATGAATGTTCTAGAAGGGAATCTTCTAGAAGATGAGGTGGCCTCCAATCAGTTTGGATCTTACTCACTTCTATGATTTAGTGGGATCATCCTAATCTCATCATCCATCTCTCTTTCACATTATATAAAGAGGGATCTCTCATGGAAAAGGCTAAGGTTGAATAGGCTAAGATTTGTATGGAGAGTTATACTTCAGATTATGCTTGAGAGATTTGCTTTAGCTCTTCAAGTCAGATTGTTGATATTCTTCATTCAAGGCATTGGAGAAAAGGTGTATGTGTTGAAGAAAAGAGCCATTAAAAGTGGACCTTGCAACATCAAGGCATGGGTTGTATTCTCCACTTTCCATTTGATTTAATACAATAATATATTTATTCCCTATAAAATCATCTCGTCTTCTATTGTATAATTCCTTGATCATATACATAGAATTCATTAGAATACATATATCTTTGTTTTCCCTCTTTGTTGGTTTGTGATTCTTAGACAGGATTACTATTTTTCAAACCCAAGGAAGGGACTACAATGATTCCACTAGCAAGGATCAAACATCGTTTAAAAGGTATGTCACTTGTACCTCACTAAACTAGTTTGTATTACAATGAAGTTTAAGGTGAAGAGTGTATTATGCTCTATTTTGTTCTAGTTTCCTTTGGAAGTTAGGGAGATTTGTTTGTGTCCGCACTTACCAATTAGTCCGATAACACTCCTCCATTGCTAGATTTGCTATAGGTTTGTCCCTACGTCTTCTTGGTAGCATGTTTCTAATATTTATTCACACAGATCTTAAATTATGGCTTTGATACCACTTGACGAAACCCCCCTGCCTCTCCCAGGGTCTACGCGACCTCCTGATCAAGGATCGATCAAATCTGAGTTAGATTGGCTCTTAGGGCCTCTGTTGAGCCCCAATTAAGTTTTACACGGGCCCATTTTAGTTCTCTGTGTAGGTTCTTTGAAGCCCATGGGCGATTTCCTAACACATTTTCCCTTTTTTTAAATTTAAATGGTAGGCACTATCTCCCTCTGCTAATTCCCTCTCCCTCATATGAACTTGGGCTTTGACCTAGGGCATAACCCAAAAATAGCTAGGCCTCCGGGCTTTAGAGCCTCTGGAAACCAACATTTTTTTTCAAACTCCCGAAGTGATATACTTCTGAACTCACGAGATTACTCAACGTGCCCCTCCAAATTGGCAGTCAGGATGAGTCCTCCCCTCCAGGCTTCAGACGAATTTAGGTCAACATTCTCCCTTTCTCTTTCTACCAGATTTCTCTACCTATGAATACACAATCTACTGACGCGTGTCTCCTCCACAATGAACGACTATGGTGTATTCTGACCTTCGGGCTTCACGAGTTCTTTCTCCACTCCATAGGATTTCTCCCAGAGTGCCTCTCCTCCAAACACATGGGTCTCCGCCACATGTCTCAATGATTGGGCGGTCATGATTTCTTTACACTCTCTAAACCTTTAAATGCACTAAGTATCGAAGGATCCCGAAGGCTATCATTTGCACAACTATATGATATCTGATGGTCATCAACGTTCTGGTGATATCCCATGGGATATTCACCGTCACTTCTCCAAAATATTCCCCTTAGGGGATTACCGTCGTTGGCCCTCATGAGCTTAACTTTTCGAGGTATATGATACATTTTTTTGCCCTTTTGGTGCACTCCTCCCACACTGTAAAACATTATAACTTAGAATCTTTCTAATTTTCCTTCCCTAATACTGATGGTTTCTATCTCTCTTGAGCTTAGGTTCTAGAGGTATATGAGACCTCATCCTCCCCTTTGTGCACTCCCCTTGAACTTTTAGAAGTTCATACTTAGAAAAATTTCTAAGACTTTTCTCCTCAAAGGCTCAGATTGCCATCTCTCCTGAGCTTATTTCTCCAAGGTTATAAAGCATTGGGCTCACTCCTTGCGACCTGAGATCTCTGCAACACTTGATTGTTCTCCCCTTAACCAAGAGTCTCAGAATGAATTGACCTACACACTCCTTTCATGTCTTTGTTCTTTGTCTACACTACTTATATCGAATATTCAACGTTATCTCTCATGAGATTCTCTAAGTTAAACTTAACTCCATCAATGCACTCCTTATGGATAATATGCACTCCTTGCATGAGATTTGAGAAGAGAAACAATTGAAACTTATTATAACTCTACGGATTCATGTATTTAACAAAAAAATGCATGCATAAGCATAAGAACAATATAAAGAGAGACTTTAAATGAATAGAAAGCCTACCATTCATTCAGATAAACACAGTAACTGCAACACCAAACATTTGATTTAAGCTTCTCTTTTCTATTCATTCAAATGAAAATATACATATATACAAGCAGTCATCCACAACTCCTTCAACAAATTATACAATGCTTTATGTCTCACATGTAACATCCCCGAAAATAAATCATTTTTAAGTCTGAAAAATACTTAGGAATTTATTTTCGTTTTTGGTAAATTCGAAATTGGAAAATTATTGCCATTTATGGCAATTCCGAATTTCAAATTTAGTTAATTGTAAATTATGATTTATGACTATTGGGAAAAGATCTGATTTGACCCAACTGACTCTTTGAATATGACACTTGTAAGAAACAAATATTTTTATATTTATTGCCGATGGACAAATGGAACAGCTAGGTTAAAATCAACCGACCATGACTCCATGAGTGGGGAACATGTTGGAACTACCTTAGGGATGAATGTTACAAGTGGAAAATCAAGAATTTGGCCATAGGAAACCCCTAAAAATCAAGGATTTTTAAAGCTACGGAAATTCCCAAGGGGAAAAGACCTAGGCACAATTGCTTTTGGATATATACCATATGGGAGGAGGCATGATGTTGCCTAATATGTTTCGGAAATAATTATTTCTTGTTGTTATGTACATTGATTTCTGAGTGTGAGGCAAGGAGAAGTTGTTAAAACTGAAGGAATATTGTTGAGGAGGAGTTATGGAGTTCGCCCTCATGGATTCATGGTCAGGGTAGGGGTGAACGGGACCAGTAAATTGGTTGTTCTGTTCTAAGGTTGGGAGGAACTTGGTTGTTCCATTTTTTGTTCATAAATTGTTAAGATATGTCTATATACTCCTTGTCTGGTTAAATATTATTGAATTATTGGTTGCTAGAATAAATCTGTTTAAATCTGGATAATTTTTTTTGTTTGTTAAATTCTGATGGAATGATATGAAATGCAGGATAAACCATTACAATTTAATTGTAAAAGTTGAGCAAAACTTTCTAGGTATCTTGGCTGGAATAGAATTTATTTGTGGAAGTATATTAGGATATACATCTGTGTTAAGTAGAATATTATTTCGAATACTGTGCTAGAAATCCCTACCAGATATGCGACTCATATACATCTAGATATTTAGTTTGCATGTGAACTGTTGATGGTGAAAACACTAAAGAAAATTTTGAAAGTAAATATGAGATTTAAATATACATATATATGTACAAATGTGACATCCCCCAAAATAAAATATTTTTGGAAAATTTAAATTTCTGGAAATTTATTCCGTTTTTAGTAAATTTGAATTTGGAATTTTTTTTCCATTTATGGAAATTCCGAATTCCGAATTTGTTATTTGTAATAAATTATTATGACTGTTGGGAAGAGATCTGATTTGACCCAACTAACTATTTGACAATGACACTTGTTTAAAAACATAATATTTTATATTGATTGCAGGAGGACAAATGGAACAACCATGTTAAAAGCAGCTGACCAAGACTCCATGAGTGGGGAACATGTTGGAACTACACCTAGGCTGATTTTTAGAAGTGGAAAATTAGTGATTTGGCCATTGGCAGCCCCTGAAAATCAGGAATTTAGGAAGCTACGAAAATTCCCAAGGGAGGGAAAAAGACCTAGGCAATTAATAAATAAGCATATTTGAGGACGCAGGACGCTGCCAAGTATGTTGGGACAGAGACTATTGATTTTTTTTCCTTGTTGTTATGAACACTGAATGAGTGTGAGGCAAGGGGGAGCTATTGAATTGAAGAACATTGTTGAAGAGGGATTTCCAAGTTCACCCTCATGGACTCATGGTCAGGCTAGGGGGTGAACCATGCAAGTGATATTGGCTGCTCGGTTCTACGGTTGGGAGGAATGTGGTTGTTCCCTTTGTTTTTCCATGAGTTTAGTTCAGATATCCTACTCTAATCCTTATCTGTCTGAATGATTTTATATATGATGTATTGTGCATGTTAAATCTGAACTGAAATGGTTTCTAGTATTTGTTTTAATGATCGTATAATTGCTGTAAGTCTTTTTACTGTATCTAAATTTCAATATTTCTACCTCTGTGGGATGAATTGGTTATTGATATAGTGGAATTCTTAAATTTCGTATGTATTTAATAAACTAGACAAAGGTTGTTCGATTACATGAAATATACAGTCCACTTTACTATCGATTAGTTTACATATCATTTTCTGGAATCATCCCCTAGTAACCTCTACTGTGGGTTTAGAACATGTATGTAAATATAAAATATATGATATCCTCATAGAATTTAGCAAATAAACTGTAGGATTTAATTATGGAATTGTTTTCAGAAATTAAACTTTGAGTAGAATCGAATATGTATCAATGAACGAAGAGATCTATTACAAGCATATATATTTCATTTTGGTAATTTTAATTCCTAAAACAGAATTTCATATATAGTCGAACTTGGATAAAACCAGAATAATGAAGCATATGGGAATGAACATAATCAAAGGAGCAAGACTACCCTAAACTTAACGACATATTCATGCTAGGATCATACTACAGGAAAGAGAATAAATGATTTCGCTGATACATCATCAATGTATGACACATCTTACATATGTTGTGCACAGAGAGAAACAAAGACTTTTATGGCTGTAGCATTACCATTTAGGATATCTATTAAATTTTCTTCGCATTTTACAGAAAGCCATTTTAAGAAATTACAGAGTAATGCAATCTATTATGAAGATGCAACCGATTGAAAAAAAAGAATCTACAATACGCAGAGACTTGGAGATGCGAGACCCCACCTCTGAACGATCCCCGTTGGGGTAAATTCCAAATAAGAATTGCGTTAACAAGAGACTAATCATATATACATTAATAAAGTCAAGAAATGATGGCTATTATAATTGTTTTAAAGATTTTCAAATACTTTAAATTACAGAAGTAATGTACAGAACGCCGAGGATAAGCTATTTCCAAAAAAAAAAAAAATATCCCTCCATTTCTAAGCTTAACATATTTAAGAGTTTTCCCAACAACAAACTTAGATCTGTTTTCGCCAATTTATAGCATTAGAATATTAGTCATTTTCCTACATCATGCTCGAATGTATATATCTCCTTAAATGGAGCTTTAATAAAAAAAAACAAAATGGGATTTAACCCTCAGATATTCGACACAAAAAATTGGCGCATGAATAATGTTACTTTTAACAACAGAAAGCTACGAACAGAATCGTGACCTCCATGCTTTGATTTATGAATCAAGTTGAGAGCCACATTTTAGAACCCAAGTACCTTTGTCATGATGAGCAGAGGCCGGTACCCGCGCTGTGAAGTGGGCATACCTACATTCGGCCATCACAGAAAACATTAGTAAAGTACAGAGTATAACTTTAAATTATAGAATCGAAAGGGTAGATTGATAACCACAGCTATGCTAGACTACTTAACTTAGGGGCCGAAACACTGTGCCCTCCAGTTGTCATGCCTTGTTTTGTAATCGATCCTGGCTGAGAGGAGAATGGTTCCTGGAACTTCTGGTGGGTACCCTCGCAACAAGAAGAGTCCCACCATTAATACAAAGAAACCCATTTTACAGAATTAAACAATTACTTTGAAAAGTTAAAATAGCATTGCGAATTCAAGAGTTAAATCTTTTATTAAAAACCCTTTACGAACAAAAATGAAGAACGTAAGGAATGACATCATACACATAGTCAATAGAAGTTCTCATGGAATGTACCCCAACTCAGTAAGAGATAAACTACCAGTAGACCACCACCTTACTACAAATATTATGCATCAGTCACAGAGGAGAACAGATACATTAAGAATCCAGATGGACCTTTTATTTTCTTGGAGCCTTTACACGACATAAGGATAAACTCTTATGATCTACTCTTAGTTACTCCCAAATACAATTGCTAGTCACATGGTAAACAAAAAGGAATGAATCAAAAATAAACCCACGGACACAAACAGTGGACGCGAAGTATGACGTTAGGTTCACAGAGGTAAAGAATAGTGACTCTCGGATACAGCGAGAAACCTCTTCTACAGTCATTACCAAAACAAAAAGAAACGCGTAGACTCTGAATATAACTTTTGGAAGTAAAGAGGGCCTTTAAATTCACATTAAAGGTTACAGGAAGCAAAGTCTTTCTTTGTATAAACCAAATAGTGAACTCTGTTTCGAGCTTGAGATACGACAGTTCCCTTAAAAACTTACCAGGCAGTCGGATGTTGTCGTCGACTTCACCAAAGTTTTCCTACAGAAGTGGTAGTCTTTCCCTGTGGAGAAATGCATAATACATAACCCTCTCCTTCGAAGTCACAAGGGCAGAAGAGAGACCGCCAAAACCTAAGAGGGACTAGTACCACTCTTTATAGCCCGGGAGGTACATTCCATGCACTAGGGCAAAGTTGGTGCACCAGGATTGGATAGAATAGGTGGGAGATTCATCGGGACTGATGGTTAAGAGGACCCTAATTAATTTCATGACAGAGCCTTAACTCCTGACAGGTACATCCATCTCCCTTAATGTTGAATTTAATAACAGTAAATCCACGACTGTCCAGTGAAATTGTTCGGTCGCTAAACTTTTGTCATTGAAGTTATCTTTTTGTTACGCCAATAGGAAGAGGAGGGTTAGTTAGTTTAGTTACGCAGAGAATGGTGAAAAATTGGTCGGGGTTCAATTTTTTATGGTGGAGGCGAATTGTATCATAACTAACATGAAGCCATCAAAGAAAACACATTGAAACCACCCATAAATCTTGTTTAATATCCTTAAACCTCTTCCTGGTACGTATTAGATCTAGGATTTAAATTCTGATGATTGACACAACTAGGTAGGAGTACAAGCATTAACTCTCAGGGATAAAAATGTATGCACAAAATCTAAATAGCCCGATTCTATTAAACAAGGGAACTAAAATTCGAATCCTAGTGTATAGGTAGATATGTGTATTGTATTAAAATCTTTATAGTAACATATGAGTTATAAAAATACTTGTATTCGATGGGAACCTCTCTTAAGTGTTGAGCTAATATGTTATAAGGTTATGCAAAGAAAAAAAAAATGTAAGTACCCATCATACGAGTTGATTAAACGAAGATAAATTGTAAATAATGTACCAAACAATTTTATTTTTTTTTATGATAAATTTGAGGTTCATTACATATGGTATTAGGGAAAAAGTTACAAAACTGGGCCTCAATAGGACCATTGTAGTGCTTAGGATATATCCTGTTTTATATAACAACTAATAAATCTTTTGGTTACAAATAGAAAGCTTTTTCTATTTTGGTGATTAAGTATGGTAGCTCAGGGCAATGTAGAAAATAGGATGGAAGAAAACCTACAACAAAGACCCCCTAGGGATACAAGGCATAACAATGACAGAATCCCACCCACAAAAGTGTTGAAACAATGAGGAATATGATTGTTGAACTACAGATCTTTAAATCCGATAATGAAAAATTGAAGCAGGCACAGCAAGAACAACAAGAGATAAACGAAGTCCTGCTGCGCAGTATAGTGACCAAGAAAATACCAAAAGACAATAATAACGACGAAGAAGTCAGCAAAAGATCCTCCAAGAACTCTGGGCCAGAAACAGAAAAAGGAGACAGTTCGTTTGAAGGAACGCCTCCAACTGAAGATGGAACTAAAACAGACAGAAAAAGAAAACAAGTAGACCACCTTGAAGGAGAATTTAAAAAGATTAAACCCGCTATCTTTGATGGAGAGTCCAGGATAGGAGAAGAAGCAGAGGCATGGTTGTTGGACATCAAAAAGTACTTCCAAATCTATAACTATTCCAGCAACATGAAGGTCAGGATGGCCATCTACAATCTAAAAGTGAAGGCTAGTATTTAGTGGCAAGATCTAAAATTGGCCAAGGGCCTAAAGGAGAAACAATTGGAATGGTCGACTTTAAGAAGTATTTCAAGAAACAATACCTTTCCGAAAATTATTATGAAAGGAAGACGAAAGAATTTTACGAGTTACGACTCAGACAGATGACAATGGAGGACCTTATAAATAAATTTCTGGAACTGTTAAGGTTTGTACTGTACATCCGAGAGGATAAGGTAAAAATCCAGCAATTCTTAATCTGCTTACCACAGTCCTACAGGGACAGGATTGAGTTTGACAACCCCAAATCCTTGAGTGAAGTATTTAGGAAAGCATGAATTTGCTATGATCAATGTAAGCAGCGGGTGGAGTTTCCCAAAGCCTGGAAGGATAAGAAGCAAGATCGAATGAACTAGCAGAAGAAGGGATACCAACCAGCTCCTCATCGGAATATAGTAAAAAGTTTCCTACGAAAATATTCTCACTTCAACCACCTAAATACGTTGAGAAGTGGTAAACCGGTAAACCTGGGAATGAAGAAGTTTGGGGACAACTCTCGCGAGCCACTAAAGTGTTTGGAATGTGGAGAGCCTCATCTAAGGAGGAATTGTCCATGTTTGATTTCAGCAAACAGAACTGATGTTCATAATCTGTAAGAAGCCTTGATAGTGGGAGATGTGGGCAGGAGTCTACATCAGATAAATGCAACCATTGATGGCCGACAAGCTGACCACCAGTCCTCGGTGGTAAAAATCGAAGGTAAAATCCATGACACTCGAATTTCTATTTTAATTGACCCCGGAGAAACATTAAGTTATATTACTCCGAAGGTAGTAGAGTCAAATAAACTTAAGAGACTGAAGCACACAAAATCATGGCTTGTGCAACTAGCAACAGGTACTAAAAGGAAAGTAATTGACTATATTTTGGATTTTGAGTTCAACTTAGATGGTCAAACTATAAGGATCGATATGAACATCCTACCACTGGGATCTTACAATATGATTATTGGGATGGATTGGTTGGAATGACACAAATCAATATTAAATTGTTATACAAAGATACTTAGTTATAAAGATGATTTTGGCACTACTATCACAACCCAAGGAATACCAAAACCGGTATCAGCCAGACAAATTTCAGCGATGCAACTAAAGAAATGTATGAGAAAGGGATGTCAAGTTTATGCCATCCAAGTGACAAATCTAGAAGAAAAAGAAGATAAGCCAAAGTTGGAAGACTTTGTTGTTCTATGTGATTTCAGAGACATGTTTGTGGATGAGATACCAAAATTACCCCCCAAAAGGGAAATAGACTTCTCCATAGACCTACTACCCGGCTCCACCCCCATCTCAAAAGCGTCGTACCGAATGAGTCTACCAGAACTGACAGAATTAAAAATACAATTACAGGAATTGTTAGACAAAGAGTATATCAGACCGACTGTCTCACCTTGGGGGGCACTAGTCCTCTTTGTGAAAAAGAAAGACAGTACTCTAAGACTATGTATTGATTATAGACAACTGAACAAAATGACTATTAAGAATAAATACCCCTTACCAAGGATAAATGATCTATTCGATCAAGTAGGAGGGGCCAAGATATTTTCAAAATTGGATTTACGATCCGGTTATCATCAAGTTCGGATAAAAGACGAGGACATAAACAAAACAGCTTTTCAGACAAGATATGGACACTATGAGTTTTTAGTCATACCTTTCGGACTCACTAATACCCCAGCCACGTTTATGTGCCTAATGAACAGTATTTTCAGTGAGTACTTGGACAAGTTCGTGGTAGTATTTATGGACGATATCCTGGTCTATTCAAAGACGGAGGAGGAACATGAGGAACACTTAAGAATAGTTTTGCAAAAGTTAAGGAAGCACAAACTATACACCAAATTCGACAAGTGTGACTTCTATAAAAAAGAAATACAATATCTTGGACATGTAATTTCAGCAGAGGGCATTGCCGCAGACCTGGGAAAGACAAAATCCATTATGTAATGGTCGGTACCTAAAGATGTAGAGGATATACGGTCGTTCATGGGAATCAACAGATATTACCGCAGGTTTATAGAAGGGTTTTCCAAGATAGCCTATGCTATCACATCATTACAAAAGAAAGGAACCAGGTTTAAGTGGTCAGAGAAGTGTGAATACAACTTCAACAAACTAAAGGAATTATTGACAACTGCACCCATATTGAAGGTAGAAGACCCAGATAAAGATTTCACCGTATGTGTTGATGCAAGTAAAGAAGGGCTAGGTGGTGTCCTAACTCAGGAAGGACACGTTATTTGTTATGAGTCCCGGAAATTAAAAGAACATGAGTGAAATTATGTCACCCATGACTTAGAATTGGCAGCAGTAATACACGCCTTAAAGATGTGGCGACACTACATAATGGACAGAAAATTCCTATTATTAACGAACAATAGCGGGGTGAAATATATGTTTAACCAACCAGATCTTAACGCAAGACAAGCAAGGTGGTTATCCTTCTTGAGAGAATTCAACTTCGAGGTTAGACATATCAAGGGAAAGGAAGATAAAGTAGCAGACGCTTTAAGAAGAAGAGTCCATGGGTTATTTGATATGAATATCAACAGGGCAGAAAGTGATCTAGAACAAAGAATAAGGATGACAGGTATTAATGACGAAAACTATACTAAAATAATGGTAGAATTACCAAACAGTACCGCAAACTCAGATAAACCAGATCTAAGTATCGACAAGAAGGGACTGCTACGATTTAAAAATAGACTTTACATACCAGATTCAACAGAGTTAAAATTAACAGTCTTGGACGAAGTGCATAAGAAACCATATTCTGGCCACCCAGGTTACCAGAAAACGATAACAACACTTAGGAAACTATTCTATTGGCCTAATATGAAGGGAAAAACAACAGAATACTTGGCTAGGTGCCAAGATTGTCAATAGGTTAAGGCCAAGCAGTAGCATCTAGCCAGCCTATTACAGCCATTACCAGTACCAAAATGGAAGTGGGAGACCATATCGCTAGACTTTATAACAGGTTTGCCTAAAAATCAGAAACATAATGATTCTATCATGGTTGTAATCAATAAACTCAGTAAGTCTGCACACTTTATTCCTGTAAAGTCTACTTTTAAAGCTATAAACATTGTTCAAATATTCATGAAAGAAATTTTTAGACTGCATGGTATTCCTAAAATGGTGTTTTCAGATAGAGACGTAAAATTCACATCCGCCTTTTGGAAGGAATTGTTTGCAGGACTAAATACCAATTTGAATTTCAGTATGAGTTATCATCCACAAATGGATTGGAAAACTGAAAGGACAAACCAAATCATAGAGGATATGCTCTGCATGTACGTAAGAACAAGACCAAACAAGTGGGAGGACTATATACACTTGGTAGAATTTGCATATAACAATGGGTACCAAACTTCAGCAAAGTTGAGCCCTTTCGAAGTACTGTATGACAGAAAGTGTACGACTCCAATTAGCTGGGATAAACTGGCTGAAAGACTCATGGTTGGACCAGAGATGCTCCAAGAAATGGAGAACATGGTAAGAAAGGTACAATAGAACTTGAAGGAAGCACAGGATAGGTAGAAGAGCTATGCAAATCAAAAAAGAAGACACTTAGAGTTTCAAGTGGGAGACCATGTGTACTTGAAGTTCAAAGCCCGAAAAATCTCAATGAAGTTAGGAAACTGTGCCAATCTAGAACCCAAGTTTTGTGGGCCCTTCAAGATACTAACTCGAATTGGACTCATAGCATATCAACTTGCACTTCCAACCAATCTAAGAATTCATAATGTATTTCATGTTTCTTTGTTGAAAAAGTATATTCACGACCCTACTCATATGATTGATTGGAACTTGGTAATGGTGGAACCCGAAGCTGAGTTCCAGGTGGAACCCCTACGCATTCTGGACTGGAGAGAAATAACACTTCGGGACAGAGTCGTCGCTCAGGTAAAGGTGCAATGGAAGCTTTTTAGTCCTGAGGAGGTCACTTGGGAATTGGAGGGAGAGTTGAGGAAATCTCATCCAATCTTATTCCAAGAAAGGAAAGAACACTGAGGATAGTGTTTTATTGAAGGGGTAAAGGATGTGACATCCCCCAAAATAAAATATTTTTGGAAAATTTAAATTTCTAGAAATTTATTCCATTTTTAGTAAATTCGAATTTGGAAAATTTTTGCCATTTATGGCAATTCCGAATTTTGAATTTGTTATTTGTAATAAATTATTATGACTATTGGGAAGAGATCTGATTTGACCCAACTAACTATTTGACAATGACACTTGTTTAAAAACATAATATTTTATATTGATTGCAGGAGGACAAATGGAACAACCATGTTAAAAGTAGCTGACCATGACTCCATGAGTGGGGACCATGTTGGAACTACCCCTAGGCTGATTTTTACAAGTGGAAAATTAGTGATTTGGCCATTGGTAGCCCCTGAAAATCAGGGATTTAGAAAGCTGCGAAAATTCCCAAAGGAGGGAAAAAGACCTAGGCAATTAATAAATAAGCATATGTGAGGAGGCAAGACGCTACCAAGTATGCTAGGAAAGAGACTATTGATTTTTTCCCCTTGCTGTTATGAACACTGAATGAGTGTGAGGCAAGGGGGGGCTACTGAATTGAAGGACATTGCTGAAGAGGGATTTCCATGTTTTCCCTCATGGACTCATGGTCAGGCTAGGGGGTGAACCATGCAAGTGATCTTGGCTACTCGGTTCTATGGTTGGGAGGAACGTGGTTGTTCCCTTTGTTTTTCTGCGAGTTTAGTTAAGATATGCTACTCTAATACTTATCTGTCTGAATGATTTTATATCTGATGTACTGTGCATGCTAAATATGAACTGAAATGGTTTCTAGTATTTGTTTTAATGATCGTATAATTGTTGTAAGTCTTTTTATTGTATCTAAATTTCAGTATTTCTACCTCTGTGGGATGAATTGGTTATTGATATAGTGGAATCCTTAAAGTTGGTATGTATTCAATAAACTAGACAAAGGTTGTTCGATTACATGAAATATACAGTCCACTTTACTATCAATTAGTTTACATATCATTTTCTGGAATCATCCCCTAGTAACCTCTCCTATGGGTTTAGAACCTATATGTAAATATAAAATATATGATATCCTCATAAAATTCAGCAAATAAAATGTAGGATTTAATTATGGAATTGTTTCCAGAAATTAAACTTTAAGTAGAATCGAATATGTATCAATGAACGAACAGATCGGTTACAAGCATATATATTTCATTCTGTAATTTTAATTCCTAAAACAGAATTACATATATAGTTGAACTTGGATAGAACTAGAATAATGAAGCATATGGGAATGAACATAATAAAAGGAGCAAGACTACCCTAAACTTAATGATATATTCATGCTAGGATCATACTACAGGAAAGTGAATAAATGATTTCGTTGATACATCATCAACATATGACACATATTACATATGCTGTGCGTAGAGAGAAACAAAGAATTTTATGGTTGTAGCATTACCATTTAGGATATCTATTAAATTTGCTTCGCATTTTAAAGAAAGCTATTTTAAGAAATTATAGAGTAATGCAATCTATTCTGAAGATGCAACCGATTGAAAAACAAGAATCTACAATATGAAGAGACTTGGAGATGCGAGACCCCACCTCTGAACGATCCCCGTTTGGGTAAATTCCAAATAAGAATTGCGTTAACAAGAGACTAATCATACAGACATTAATAAAGTCAAGAAATGATGGCTATTATAATTTTTTTAAATATTTCCGAATACTTTAAATTACAGAAGTAATGTACAGAATGCTGAGGATAAGCTATTTCCAAAAAAAAAAAAATATTCCTCCATTTCTAAGCTTAACATATTTAAGAGTTTTCCCAACAACAAACTTAGATCTATTTTTGCCAATTTCTAGCATTAGAATATCAGTCATTTTCCTACATCATGCTCAACTGTATATATCTCCTTAAATGGAGATTTAACAAAAAAAAACAAAACCAGATTTAACCCTCAGATATCTGGCACAGGAAATCGAAGCATGAATAATGTTACTTTTAACAACAGAAAGCTACGAACAGAATCATGACCTCCATGCTTTGATTTATGGAGCAAGTTGAGAGCCACATTTTAGAACCCGAGTACCTTTGTCATGATGAGCAGAGGCCAACACCATTAATACAGAGTCCCACCATTAATACAGAAAAAACCATTTTACAAAATTAAACAGTTACTTTGAAAAGTTAAAATAACATTGCGAATTCAAGAGTTAAATCTTTTATTAAAAACCCTTTACGAACAAAAATGAAGAACGTAAGGAATGACATCATACACATAGTCAATATAAGTTCTCGTGGAAAGTACCCCAACTCAGTAAGAGATAAACTACTGGTACACCACCACCTTACTACAAATAATATGCATCAGTCACAGAGGAGAATAGATACGTTAAGAATCCAGATGGACCTTTTATTTTCCTGGAGCTTTTACACGACGTAAGGATAAAATATTCTAGTCTACTCTGAGTTACTCCCAAATATAGTTTCTAGTCACAGGGTAAACAAAAAGGAATGAACCGAAAATAAACCCACGAGACACAAATAGTGGACGCGAAGTATGACCTTAGGTTCACAGAGGTAAAGAATAGTGACTCTCGGATACAACGAGAAACCTCTTCTATAGTCATTACCAAAATAAAAAGGAGAAATGCGTAGACTCTGAATATAATTGTTGGAAGTAAAGAGGGCCTTTAAATTCACATTAAAGGTTACAGGAAGAAAATTCTTTCTTTGTATAAACCAAACAGTGAACTCTGTTTCAAGCTTCAGATACGACAGTTCCCTTAAAAACTTACCAGGTAGTCAGATGTTGTCGTCGACTTCACCAAAGTTTTCCCACAGAGGTGGTAGTCTTTCCCTGTGGAGAAATGCATAATATAGAGCCCTCTCCTTCGAAGTCACAAGGGTAGAAGAGAGACCGCCAAAACCTAAGAGGGACGAGTACCACTCTTTACAGCCCGGGAGGTACATTCCATGCGCTAGGGCAAAGTTGGCACACTAGGATTGGGTAGAAAAGGTGGGAGAGTCATCGGAATTGATGGTTAAGGGGACCCTAATTAATTTCATGACAGAGCCTTAACTCCTCTTGACAGGTACATCCATCTCCCTTAATGCTGAAGTTAATAACAGTAAATCCACGACTGTCGAGTGAAACTATTCGGTCGCTAAACTTTTGTCATTGAAGTTATCTTTATGTTACCCCAACAGGAAGAGGAGGGTTAGTTAGTTTGGTTACACAGAGAATGGTGTGGAATTGGTCGGGGTTCAATTCGTTATGGTGGATGTGAATTATATCATAACTAACATGAAGCCATCAAAGAAAACACATTGAAACCACCCATAAATCTTCTTTAATATCCTTAAACCTCTTCCTGGTACGTATTATATCTAGGATTTAAATTTTGATAATTGACACAGCTAGGTAGGAGTACAAGCATTAACTCTCAGGGATAAAAACGTATGCGCAAAATCCAATTAGCCCGATTCTATTTAACAAGGGAAATAAAATTCGAATCCTAGTGTATAGGTAGATATGTGTATTGTATTAAAATATTTATAGTAACATATGAGTTAGAAAAATACTTGTATTCGATGGGAACCTCTCTTAAGTGTTGAGCTAGTATGTTATAAGGTTATGCAAAGAAAAAATAAAATGTAAGTACCCATCATACGAGTTGACTAAACGAAGATAAATGGTAAATAATGTACCACATATTTTTTTATTTTTTTATGATAAATGTGAGGTTCATCACAACAAACATATCTCTCTAGGTCATCTTTTAGTTCTGGATGAATTGTTCTATTGATTTATTAATATGGGAATGAAGTAAAATATAGTATAATTCTTACGGTTTTATTGTACTCCTTGAATAAAAAAATTCTCGAAGTAAACTTGAAAGATTAGATTTATACATACATATATTGTTATAGGCTAAATACACGGGTTGTAATAAATAGATATGATGATCATGCTGTGTAAATGGCATTCAAGACTGGGAATGATTACATACAAGAGGAAGTAA
>SNQJ01S0060831.1:247739-261714 GCA_010110895.2 Picea sitchensis
TTGACCAAGTTTTGAGGATTGTTGGTCATGTTTGACCTATTTTGGGACTTGAATAGGATGTCGAAGGCGGAGTGCAAGATGAAGCAGAGATCACGGGATCTCAGCCCCTTTTTGGGATTAAGGATTATGTAACAGGTATTGGAATGTTGGCCCATGGGTTTACCCATGCTTAGGCCTATTTTGTATGTATAAATAGAAGGCTAGGCAATGTAAGAGGAGGCATTTTCAAGTTGGCTATTTTCTAGAGTTGGATCTGTGTGATCAAGTGTTGTAAGTGATTTGTGCAATTGTGCGAGACTTGCAGAGTTAAGTGCAAGTGATTGTAAGAAGCTGGTGTGTAGATTGTGTAAGAAGGCTTTGTGCTGTGACCTAACTCGGGGAAGGAGGATCTGGCGAGGTGTGTGTAGATCTCCTGTCCTATGAAGAGTGGGTCGTTTGGCTCTATGCATTGAATGGAGATAATAAATAAGAGAAGACTTGGTGGACGTAGCCCCAGGGTGGGGGTGAACCATGTACATGTTGTGTATCTATGCTTTGTGCGATGTGTTGATGTGTTTATGTTAATGTGCTTAGTGCTTAATAATATGAATGGATGTTAGATTTGACTTATATACATGTTATTGGTGCTTGAATCTGCTAAGATCTGATCTGTTTCGTCATGCTAAGTTCTGCTAGATGCTAGATCTCATTGAATATTGCGATGCTTTGTAATTAGGGTTTAACTGTGATGTAACTGATACTAGATATAGATGAATGTTAACTGTTGAGTGCTCTGTCAAGTGTTAGAATCACATATCTATGTCCCAGCTAAGGTTGCAGACATATGAATCCTGCAAACACCCCTACCTCTACCTCGGGTGAGATTTCATCTGCTTTGCAGGTGTTGCCGAAAGGGACGGTAGTTAGGGTTTTTTTGGTGCATTGTTGTAGCGTTGAACCTTGGGTCTACCCCTGTGCCAAAAAATGGTTCTGTTGCCGGGACCTAAAACTGTGATTGCTAGGAACTGAGGAAAAAGAAGCTTGGTGTGAAGATTTGACCTAAAATTGTGAAAGCTTTGTGCGTAGATCTATCGCTCTGGTGCGCAATATTCTACTTGATTTTTGAATATCTGTGCTAAGAAAAGAAGCTTGATTTGAATAAAAGAGGTAAGATCTGAACGATTTGTGCCCTGATAGAGGTAAGAATAGTGAAAAGTTTTAGATCTGGAAGATTTGTGCTCTGCTGAAGATAAGATTAGTGGAATTTTTTTATTCTAAAGTATGGATCTAGGTATGTTTGATAAGATTTGTCCTATCTTTAAAACTAGGGCATTGATAGAAGAAAGAAGATTTGATATGAGTAGATCTGATAAGAATAGTGAAAGATATGTTATTCCTATGCATAGAGAGAATGTTTGGACTAACAAATGGATGCAGGATCCTAGAAATAATTTTTTGCAGGTTAGCTACCATGATCCTAGTGCACAGTACAGGAAAGGCTGGGGATCATTTAAGAGAAAGAGAGGATTAACCCTTTGTTATAGTTGCAGAAAACCAGGACATTTGGCTAAGGAATGCCCTGGAAGAAGACCTAGTTTCCTCTGTTGCAGAGCTATGGACCATGAAGTTTTAGATTTCCCTAGAATGATTGCTAAGGTTGAGAGAATGAATATGAGAAAAGAAAACCCTAAGGCAGATCTAGAAACTGAGATTATGTTAGAACCCCAGAAAGAATCAGAAAAAGTATTGCTACATATGAAAGAAACCCTGAATGACCACCAACATATCAACTTATCAGAGATCTTCAAAGAAAAAGAATGAATTGAAGTAAGAATAGGATAATTTGACATTGAATGTGTTCTGGATGAAGAAACACAGGTAAATATTATGATAGAAAGAACTTGGGAAATTCTAGGAAAGCCTCTTATGACTCCTTCATTGGGAGGAATAGGTTTTTTTAGAGGAAAGATGATAAACGTATGTGGAAAGCTCACCCAAATATCTATGAGTGCTCATGGAACTTCGACGGAGGAAGAATTTGAAGTTGTTAAATTTATTGAGAACAACGCTCCATTTGCTATGTTACTAGGAAAACCTTGGATTGAAGGAGATCAGGCTAGAAGGAAAGAAGAAGAAATCTTAGAGCAGAAGAAGCAAGGGTTAAAATATTTCATGACTAGGAGGATCACACACTTGATTGAAGAACAACAGAACCAAGAGAATTTATTTAAAACCAGATACTTGGATGTTGAAGTAGGAAGAACACTAGAAGATTCGCAGAAGACTGAAGTACCTATTCCAGATACAAATGAAGTATTTCCCATGATTTCTAGGAAAGAATCTCAATAGCATGAAGTTACTCTACCGAAAGAAGATAAGAATCAGAATGGAAAAAGGAATTCTAAGACGAAGCTCACCAGAAATAAGGCTAGAAAACTAAGTAAGAAGAGAGCTAAGATCAAAACACTACAGAAGGTTGCAGAGGAAACTTCGCAAAAGGAAAATTTGCAAAATTGAAAATTCGTCGGGATATCATAACAGCGTCAGATGAAACTTCTCCATTGAGATTCAATATATCTATTGGGGACAGTATAATAATTAGACCGATGGCCCGAATGGGTAGAAAGGAATTTATCATTAGAAAGTTCACCACCAGACCATTGGGACCATGCCATAACGAACAAAACTGAGTTAATGAAGGCTTCTCGCTTGTTGCAAGAGATTTGTTGCCAAGTTATCTATTTATCCCGTCACGCCACACAATGAGAATGCTTTTGATAACCATGAATATGAGTTTGCAAACTAGTTGATCTTGCACAGTGATCATCGCCTTATTACCATTCATCCTGTTGCATTGAACAATTACTCTTTGAACTCGAGATATTCAACCACGAGCGTGCATGTCAGATGAGCTTAGCGCTGTAGAGAAAATAGTCAAAGAAGTTATCATTGACCTAATGAATAAAAGAGTAATGTATGAAAGAACAATGTCTGCAAGTATTCAAGCATCATCGATGAGAGGAGTGCAAGCCTCCCCGTTGACTTCTCACGGAGCTGGGTCATCCCGACAATCAATAGAAAATAGAACCAAACATAGAGACGACCTAGCAAATGCGAAGCTGATCCTAAACATGTTGCTCGATTACATCCTTCTCTGGCCGACACAGTGAGTCGAGATAGTGTGCCAAGAGATTTTGAGTACTCCATGAATGTTGCGTACCTCCCGAAGCGGATATGTGCAGTTTGCGCGCAGCAGGACAAGATCACAGCGTTGAAGTTCAGTGACTTCAACCTCGGAGATCACAATAACAATAGTATGCTTGCCCCATATAAATACCTGACCAGGACAAAGGGGAAGAAATCAAAGATAATCCCCCAGTCGTGGATGATGAACCTCACACAGTACACCCTGCTAAACGTAATGAAGATCCCACACTTTGTAAGGCACTAGGAAGTGAGTGCCTGTGTCAAGCTATTTATTTCATGTTACCATGGTGGTTACTTATGGCTAGACCGTCATATTACAGTCGATTCGATATTGATCCATAGGATCACGGGATTAAGTATGAAAGGACTCGATCTGCAGAAGTTCTATCTAGGAAAAGCCACAGATCGAACGCTAGCACAGAAGATCAAGGATACATACGACGATGTTGAAAAGGGAATGCGAGGCTACAAGGTAGCCTCCATCCATAATGGTGTAGTGTGCCTAGCCTTCCAGATCATAGATAAAAAGTTAGTAAGGAAGAAAAAACCTACGCAGGTCATAGGATTTTTTGTCGACCTCGTAGGGAAGTGCGTGGAAGGCTTACAGATGAACTGGGCGAAGTACCTAGTTAATCAGCTAGAACTAGACTATCGTCGAGCATAGGATCAGGGATACCAGTTTCACTTTAGCTGGATCTTGATCCTCATTGCATTTTTTTCCTAGGAAATGCCGAAAGGTGCGACCTTCCTAGATATTGAACCATTCGAGCCACTTGCTGTGAAGTACACTACCCTTTGGTACTCGAGTGATGTGAACAAACAGTGGCATTCGAATGTTGTTTTTCACACATATTACCTGCAGCTGAAGAGAGTCATCGAAGTTGAACCTCGCATGACTCTGAACACCCTACAGATGTTCCGACCCCTGATGAATTTTTGCGTAGATCGAAACTTCATCTACATAACAACGTGAGCCGATGAACATAAGAAGCATCTTCAGTCATACTACAAACTCATGGAAGAAGACTTGGAGGAGATCACTAAGGGCTGGTCCGCATACCTCCTTCTTCCCACAGACCTCGCAGAGATGTCTCGCCCTGACAACCCAGAGACCATGCATAAAGGACATGATACACTTGGACATAGTAGAACGAAGAAGACCGAAGAGGTCCAAGACTTAAGCAGTGCCTCAGGAAACACTACTTCAGTATCACCTGACCGAGGGGGTGATGAAAAGGTAGAAAAACTAAATGCCAAAGGATCTTAACAAAAGCCAGGTGAAGTAACACCACCTAGAGATGAAGTCGAAGTCCTAAAGAAGAGGAAGGTTTCTCTGCAGAAACCTTCTTCCCAGAAGAAATTGAAAGCCACCTTGACCAAGATGAAGACTGTGCTTACTGCCGATGATTTTGACTTCATCATCACATCTCTAAATGACGCTTTGTTGGAAATCGTGGAGAAGAAAGAAGCTAAACAGGAGGAAATTTACGATATAATTGAGGTAGAACTATGAGGGGTACAACAGGCCCTTCATTCCAGCCGCACAGTCTCCATTGCACCCCTTCCATCAGGAGAACAAGAGTTGGGAGACGAGCCAACCCAACTCCACTGACTAGCTAATGCGGTCGAAGCTTGCCTTCGTCGCGCTCAAGAAGAAATAGAACAAGACTCCTGGGCCTTGAATCAAGTGCAACGCGTAATCGTAGAACAACACAAAGTTGTAGAGTAAGAGAAGGTTTCTCTCCAGGAAAATTTTGAAGAAGATAAAGCACAGATGCAACAAGAAAAAGAACAATTGCTCGCAGAGCAACTCGAAGTGAAAGAAGAAATCAACATAGCACTCCGCTCTGTGATAGTCTTAGAGCCACAAGCAGAAGACCGATTCATGCATCAAGTACAGAATCTCACAAAAGTTATCCAGTAGCTACAACAACTAATAGAAGACTTAGAGTTCCGCATAGTGCCCAGAACCTCGCAGGATGTGAGGGATCGAAGAGAAGCAACTGATCGAAGCACAGTTGAGTGAATAAATTCCCTTACCATGGAATGTAATCAACTCACTAATTGTAGTGCCCAGACCTATGAGAAGCTCACTGAGAATCCAGAACTGAAGGCACTGGAGTCACAACTCCAAGAGGTGAAGTATCAAGTAGAAACGATACAGGTGCAGTTGAAGCCCCTGACAGTTGTGGAAAGAATGAAGCGATCCCAAGAGTAGCACACTTCCTAGAATCAGGTCCACACTATCCAAAGCAAAGTCATGAAAGTTACTTAGAGGCTCCAACTTGTACAGAATAAGGCTTAGCAATTGTTCACAGAGATCGAAGGTCGAGGAGGAGAACTGGAGCAAGTCGTCACTGCAACTCAATAGTTCCTAGAGGGACCTGTCAATGAAGAATTCATACAAGAGTTCATTGAACAAGAGGTCGTGGCACAACAACAAGTCGAAGTAGCTTGAGCCAAGCTCAAGGCTTTTGAAGAAGAACTAGTCATATCAAAGTGACTCGGGATGAGTCACATGTGAGTGTTGGGGGCCTTTTGGCCCTTGACCAAGTTTTGAGGATTCTTGGTCATGTTGGACCTATTTTGGGCTTTTGACAGGCTGTCGAAGGCTAAGCGCAAGACAAAGGGGAGTTCGCAAGATCTCAGCCCATTTATGGGATTCAGGATTATGTAACGAGTATGGGAATGTCGACCCATGGGTTTACCCATTCTTAGGCCTATTTTGTATGTATAAATAGAAGGCTAGGAAATGAAAGAGGAGGCAATTGCAAGTTGGCTAAGTGTTAGAGTTGGATCTGTGTGATCAAGAGTTGTAAGTTCTTTTCACATACTATGTGAGACTTACAGAGCTAAGTGCAAGTGATTGTAAGAAGCTGGTGCGCAGATTGTGTAAGAAGGCTTTGTGCTGTGACCTAACTCGGGGAAGGATGATCTGGCGAGGTGCACGCAGATCTACTGTTAGATGAAGAGTGGGTCTAGTGGCTCTATGCATTGAATGGAGATAATAAAGAAGAGAAGAGTTGGTGGATGTAGCCCCAGGGTGGGGGTGAACCAGGTACATGTTGTGTTGCTATGCTTTGTGCGATGTGTTGATGTGTTTATGTTAATGTTCTTAGTGCTTAATAATATGAATGGATGTTAGATATGACTTATATACATGTTCTTGGTGCTTGAATCTACTAAGATCTAATCTAGTTTAGCGCGCTAAGTGCTGCTAGATGCTAGATCTGGTTGGATACTGCGATGCTCTGTAATTAGGATTTAACCACACTGTAACTCGGACTTGATATAGATGAATGTTAACTGATGAGTGATCTTTCAAGTGTTAGAATCACAGATTTGTGTCCCAGCTAAGGTTGCATACATATGATTCCTGCAACCACCACTGCCTCTACCTCGGGTGAGACTTCATCTGCTTCGCAGGTGTTGCCAAATGTGCTGGTAGTTAGGGTTTTGTTGGTGTGTTGTTGTAGCGTTGAACCATGGCTATGCCCCTGTGCTAACAATAGTTGACTATACCAAAATTTCAGACTCTTTTACATACCTATTGTGTTCATTACACCATATGCCATTAATATAAAGGAAAATGAATAGTTCAGACAGTCACAAACAAAGTTCCGAAATAAAATAATACTTTAGAAAAACTAAATGAAGTGAAGGATATACATTCTGGAACCATATAATTTGATATGCATAGACCTACTTCGGTAATAGTCGAAATGGCATAGCTATATGAATAAATAGAGGAATCATTCAAATTTCTCTATAAATTTCAAATTAGACCCAAAAGGGGGTACATAATAGAATTACTCTTCACGGGTATGTATTTCTACCCATTCCAGAATTCTATGTAAAACATATCTATTATACCGAAAACAAAGATTTGACTGATTGAGTTTCCATCTAAGTCGACTATACAATTATGAGAAATGGTATAGTCATGTTCATTACATCCTATTCATTACTATTACACAACAACAAGTTTTGGTCCTTATGTCCTTCCTTTAAAACTGAAGATATAGAGATAAATAATCGGCCATCTTTATGAACTTGAACAATTTCGCCCACGATGATAACATTCTATAATATAGAATCATATCATTCCTTAGAAACCTAGGGCACTCTCTTAAGAGCGGTAAAATGAAACCCAAATACCTTTTCGTGCGCATGGCATAGTCCTGAATCTAGAATTTTAAAGGGTCAAAGTCCCTGCAAGGAAAACATAAATTCATCATTATTAATTAACCAACAGAAGTTCAATGAGTGTAACTTTCAATAGAATGATTTAAGAAAGGAATTTTTTTAGCAGACATCCTTTTCCCATTCATGTTTTTGTTGAGATAATTCCCCAGGCTGAAGGAGAAGGTGGACCAAGATCTTACTTATGGGTACCCTCGTAGTAATAGGGGTCCCATCATTAGATTGGTTACCATTTTGTCTAAACCAAACCTTTCAGGAAATAAACAAATAAACAACAATAATGCCACAAGAATTTGCGAATCTGAACTACAAGGGTTCACGTGTGTTAGCGTCAGAAGTCACTCCTGGATTGCTTGCAGGAGCAGAGCCCAATGCCCATCATTTTATGTCACGATTTGTTTATGAAAAGGGTGATCAAATGAAAGTTAACTCAAACCAATATTATTCCAACTCTTAAACCAGGCCAGGCATGCATGGGCAAGTGAGGTCTTAGATAAACTCCAAACAGTAAGTTGTAATAAGGGTGAGTAGGGGGAAGACTCGTATAAGAGGAGTGAAAGGGTCTGTTATAAACATCAAGCTTCTAACAGACTGTAGGAGAAGGCATCTAAACGCAAGACCTTCTTACATTCAAACGCAAAACATCGGAGAATACAACAATGCAACAATAAATCCTTTATCATAACATGATTGCAATAATTCGCATGAATCAGTCGTTCACGAACTCTCTCAGCATAAGATGAAAATCATATGGAGTAAGAAAGACTGTCTTTCATAAAACAAGAAATATCGCATACAGATGCATAGCCAGAGGACTAGAGTGTTGCTAAAACTTTACAGTCGAGAGCTTTGATCTACCATCGATACCCTGAAAAATGTCAAAACTAAGTATATATATCCCTGAACATTTTCAGAACCGAGGCCTACTGGACTTTCGGGACGAGGAGTCTCTTCAATCAAATCTGGCCTACACTCCTCTGTCATACGCCACCTTAATTTTGCATGGCTCGTGCCAGGGGGGTAGCTGAGCCCTTAAATGCTGAATTAGCGTGTGCAGGCTCCTCTGGTGAGTCGAGGACTCGGCGTGGCTTCCATGGAAAGAACCAGTACAAAGGACCATCTTGGGTAATATTTTCGACTGGGACATCCATACTTTTCAATTAATGAGTGAGGCGAGGTTTCAACCACCCTTTCTCTTCTTCATTCATTCCCAGCAGGTACCGGGATTTAGATCACGTTGAACCGGTGTCTGGAGAACACAGTGCCCCCCTTCTGAAACTTAATTTGGCGCTTTTGGCCTCCCTTTTGTACAATCCTCTCTACTTTCTCAAGTGACCACGAGCCATGACCCTATGCCTACCTTCAAAGGTGCTTTCGGCATTTCAGGGTTCGTGGATAGGAAGGAGCAGGTCTTCTCTCTTCAGAATCGCGATGGGCAAAATGCCGGGAAGGCCTAGCAGTCACCACACGTCCCCCCGCTGATCTGATGGTTATGAATCGATTCGAAAATACTGTGGGCCCAGGTCCGAGACGTCTTTGATGCTTTGGGGATGTGGGAGAGCTGTTCCTTATGCTTCGAAGTCGCGATGGGCAAAAAGGCAGAGAATCTAATCGGGCGCCGCGTGTTTTTCCGGGGTGGACGGATAAGGTCACTCTCGGCGCTTTGGGACCCATCTTATAGAATGATAAATGCTAGCACCCATCCTCCAGGCCTACTCCTTATGAACAGGTGCCAAAACCAAGGGCCCGATTCTAGGCGCTTTCGAGGTTTCGAGAGGCGAAATTTTGAGGAGCCCTTACTCCTTGAATTCCCGAATGCCGACATGGCACGGATGTGCGCCGTGTGTCCTTAAGATAAACGGATGAGGTAGCATCTGCTATTTAAAAGGGATCCCACCTCATCTACAGGCTCTCTTGACGTGACCTGGCATTGGGACCGTGGGCTTGGCTCCAAAGGTGCTTCCGGCATTTCACCGATCGGCGATTTCAACTGCAATAAGCGGGAGGCTCCTTGTCTCCCGAAACACCGATCCCCGATACACCGACTGGCTGCCACCTGTCCCAATTAGATCGGATGACCCAGACTTGTCTTGAAATATGGGAGCTATATCATGCGCTAAATCTTGGACACGTGACAGCCCCGAAAACCCGATGACCGTCGATCTACTTTGTAGGTGGATCTTGGTTGCTGTCAACAAAAATTCACTCGCTCGCTTGACTTGTAATTGCAAAAGGGATTCTCCCGTACCGTGCTTGGGTGCTTCCCATGCAACCTGTAGACCTAGGTACTTTTGTGCCTTAAGACAAAAATTGTTGCTAACATTAGGCTCCATGGGGGATAGAGACGTCCCTGTGATTCTCTAAGAACTCATTCTGCAGCTTTAGTGCCTTGCTATTGGGCTATGGAGTCATTTACTAAGCCGAAAATATGCAAACATAAAATGAACAAAGAACTAAAGAACAATATTTACAAACAAAGGAGCCGTCTAGGCTCAAACAAAACATTTCTTCAGAATATGCCAATTTACTGGGTTGTTGAAAACCTCTTCACCCTCTAGATCTTGCAACTTGTAAGTGTTGTTTGAAAATACCTCAGAGATCTTGAAAGGCCCAAACCAAAGGGCATCAAACTTACTATGTTTTCCCCTATCCTGCCTGGGTGCATCCGATTTGAGCACCAGATCACCCAGATCAAAATCTTTCTTTCTGCTCTTCCTATCAAAGGTTTGCTTGACCTTCTGCTGATGATGGTGGGCCCTGTCCCTGACCTATTCCCTAATATATTGTACTTCCACCAACTGATGAATCCTTCTGACCATATGGTCAGGCTCTTCTTCTAGGTATTGAAGAAATTTTGCCACAGATAAAGCGAGCTGAGTAGGGAAAACAGTCAATGTTATATAAACAAGTTGGAAAGGTGAGATGCCCAGGGACTTCTTTGTTGTCACCCGAACGGCCCATAGAGAAAATTTGAGCTTGGAATCCCAGGCCCTTTTATTATCTTCCAATAATTTTTTAATGAGCTTGATCAGAATTTTATTGGAAGACTCCGCCAGTCCATTTCCTTGAGGATAATAGGGAGTAGAGTGGATCAACAAAATCTCAAATTGTTCACAGAACTTGACCAGAGGCTCAGACCTGAAAGAGGCAGCATTGTCGGTGACAATTTTGCTGGGACAACCAAATCTGGCTATGATATCCTCCAGGAAGCTGATAATTACTTTGTGAGAAGTACTCCTGGTAGGGGTAGCTTCTATCCACTTGGTGAAATAGTCTGTCGCAATCAAGATCCATTTGTGCTGACCACTTGAGGGAGGATGAATTTCTCCAATGAAGTCCAACCCCCACTGCTGAAACAGTGTTGAAGCTACTATAGGCTTTAATGGCAGCGATTTGAGCTGTTGTTTTCCTGAGAACTTTTGGCATTTGATGCAAGCTTTGATTTCTCTGCAGACATCAGCGAATAAAGTAGGCCAATAATATCCAGCCCTGAGGATATTATGAGCAGTGGTCTTCTAGAAATCATGCCCCCGACAAAGGCAGTTATGAAAATCAAACATAACCTTCTGGGCTTCTTGCGAGTCCAGGCATCTTAAAAATACCCCTAGAGGGTCTTTCCAGTACAAGTCTTGGTCAATGAGGTAGTATCTGACCTCCTTGATCTCTAGATCTCTCGCCTTTCTTTTTCCCATTCCATCAGGAGGCTTCAATTCTTGCAGGAAGTACAAGATATCCTTGTACCAGGTGCATGTTGTTGGTGATAAGGCACCCTGAGAATTCTTATCGGACGACTCAGCTTGTGGATTTTTTGAACAAGCGTTGATGAAGCTAATCCCCAAGGATTTACAATTGGATTCAGCTAGTAGCTTGGCTAAACCCTGTCCCTTAATCAACTTGGTGGGCTTAATCTCCAGATCAAACTCTAGGATCTTGGCAATCCACCTACCTCTTCTCCCATCTATGTCGAGCTATACAAGGATGTCCTTCACAAAGGCTGAAGGAATGTATGCGGTTACTTTTTAGTGCATGACATAGACTCTGAAAGCTTTGAAAGATTTCACTAAGGCATAGGCCTGTTTTTCCATGATTTCATACCTGATCTCTGCATCTCTTAATGCCTTGTTGAAGAAGGCAATGGGTTGTTCTTTCCCTTCCTCATTTTTCTGCAACAAGACCGCTGCTACTATATCAAAAGAAGCAAAAGAGAAAATTAGGAACTCTTTGGAATAGTCAGGACTGATCAGCACAGGTGCCTCAGTCAGTGCCCTTTTTATTTGGATAAAAGATTCCCTGGGTTCAACGGTCCATTTCACTTCATTTCCCTTCCTGAGAATGGATGTGATGTGTTTCACCAACTTAGCAAAATTTGAGACGAATCTCTTCAAGAAATTAATCTTCCCCCAAAAGGCCTGAACTTCCTTCTTGGATCTAGGAAGTGACAGGGTTTGAATTGCCTCTACCCTGCTAGGATCAATCCTCACTCCCTCTGCTGATACTATATGGCCTAATAACTTCCCCTCCTTCATGGAAAACAAATATTTCTTGGGGTTTAGGGATAGGCCAAACCTCCGACACTTCAGGAAAACTTTCCTCAAGTGGCAACGATGCTCCTTATCTGACCTGGAGAAGACCGTGATGTCATCTAGATAGATTACCACAAACTGGTCCTTCTCTCCGATGAAGGCTATGTCCACGGCTCACTGAAATGTTTCTCCTGCATTCATCAATCCAAAAGGCATTTTGGCATACATGAATGTCCCCCAAGCAGTGGTGAAGGCTATTTTTTCTCTGTCCTCAGGCATGACTGATATCTGATTATAACCAGAAAAGTCGTCAATCATGGATATCCTAGATGCACCCATTACCCTTTGCAATATGTGTTCCATGTTGGACAGGGGATACTTGTCTTTCCTTGAGCTCCTGTTCAGGTTCCTGAAATCAACACAGAGTCTGATTTCTCCACTTTTCTTCCTTACTGGGACCAAATTGGCCACCCATTAGGAATATCTCAAGGGGACAATGATTTGGGCATCTAGCAATTTCTTCACTTCTTTCTCCATGACAGGTAGCAACATGGGATTTATCTGTCTCAGCTTCTACCTGAACGGTTTAGCCTCTTCTTTCAGTGGGATCTTATGCTCAATGACAGATGTGTCATAAGTCTTGAGGTCTTCGTATGTCCATGCGAACACATCAATAAACTCTTTTAACAACTTAGCATATTCGGTCCTTTGTTCTCTGGTCAAACTGCTTGATAATTTGACAAACCTAGGCTCTTCCTATGTTCCAATGTTACATTCGGCTGTATCAACATCTTCATTTGAAACCCTATCCTTTATTGCCACATCATTCCCATCGAACAGTCTTTCCAAAGGGATTAGTCCTCTCGGAATGTGATTGTTGGGCAGTTGAATAATCTGGTGATTAGCAATTTCATTTAAAAATGCCTCAAGGTGAGGGTCACCTTCCGGGTCAGGATCCTAATCAATGTGCAACGCAGAAAATTCATCAACGGATTGGAGAAATTTTTCGATCTCCAGATCATCTTCGAATACCTTCCAATGCTTGACATTGTCCGGTACAGAGGGCCTATATCTTATTTCAATGTCATATTTGACCCTAGGTGGAAGAGGAACTTTGAGCAAACTAGCTGAGACAACTAAGGAATCAGCTGAAGTATTTTCCCCTCTCGGGATGAAAGAAATGTTAAAGGCCAAGAAAAAATCATCAACCAGGTCCCATACTTCATTTCTGTAATTTATGAGCCAGGGATTAATAGCACGATACGCATTTCTGACTTGGTGTATAATCAACTCAGCATCTCCAAATACCATTATCTCTTTAATTCCCATTTCCTTTGCAACCCTCATACCCAGAACAAGAGCTTCATATTCTGCCACATTGTTGGTGGTTTCAAATTCCAGCTTGTATGACAGAGATATGGTCTCTTGACAGGGTGATATGAAAATCACTCCAACCCCTATACCTATTCTAGAGGAAGCTCCGTCAAAGAACATCTTCCAAACAGAGGTGGTTGGAGGAGGTATCTCCTGATTAAGAATGGGCTTCTTTCTGATCTGTAAAGGGACCTCAGGAGTTTCAATGATCTGCAACAAACTAGACCCTAAATCGGTGCCAAGTGCAAAGATGGGGTGATTAGTGGGGTTTGCTTCATCAATGACAATATAGGCTAGCTGGGCTTCTCTGTACAACCTCATGTGTTCCCCTTCAAAGACTGGAATGGTGGCATATGTGAGATCCATATGTAACGTTCCTCTGAGTCTTTTAATCCAAGACCTAGACAACAACATGCCAAACTTGGGGGGAACATTAGCTACCACAATGTCCATGACCACACTCTTCATGGGCAGCTGAAATAAAGAGACCACCAGATCTTTGATGACTCCAAGATATTGCACCCTCCTTGAATCAAAAGAGTACAAGTCATGATAGGCCTTTGTCACTTTCAGTCCCAGTTCTTCCATGACTACCTTGGGCAGAAGGTTATGGGAAGCTCCTGAATCCATGAGGCAATTATGCAACACTTTATCATGTATGTTCAGGGAGGTGTAGAAGGGAGGGGATG
>SNQJ01S0060831.1:266695-278351 GCA_010110895.2 Picea sitchensis
CATTAACCCTAATAAAAATGCATGTGCAAGATCATTGAATTCGAAAACAAGGTGGAACACTGAGAATTTTCAGAAAGGTTTTAGAACAAAACAGTAGAGAAGTATCCTTACCTGGTTCGAGGAGGGAGACCAGTTAGCATTTCAGTTATCCATTCTTATTTTCACTAGAATGAACCTTCTCCACAACATATACACCATATCAACTCTCCACAGTCATCTTTGGAGAAGTTACGCAGAGTGACAAAGCCGAAAGGAGGGAACAAAACCTAATTACACCCTTCCAGAAGAAAAGTGAGAAAATAGTTAATGACATGTATCTTGCCATGTGACTTTTGGGAGGTGGCCTACTCTGCACTGGACACATAGGCCTGATGATATGCCTCGGAAGGGACCCTATGTAGACCACCATTACATGACTGGACGGAGGATTCAATGTGACCCTGACAATCCCACTTCCATTTCTCATGACGAGTTAATGCAAAGGAGGGCGATGTTTCAGAACCTTACATTTGTAACTAGCGATATTAAGCTCTCGTCCCAGTTATTGTATAATGATCGGTCAGTTATCGTTACATAACTTGCGAAGGAGGGATGTTATCCTTGGACCCCAACGATATCTGACCAACTCTGTTAACACTAATATATAACAGGAACTAAACTCATCTCATCCTTCATAAGTGGCCAAACTAAGACTAAACCTAAAGTCGCATCCAGAGTAAAGGTTGTGACTTGACCTTTGTTATGGGAACGAAATTGCATGATGGAACCCTTTATTTCGTGTGACCTGGTATATGTTTATATATATATTAATACTATCCAGAAAGGAACGCGAAAGTTGTCAGGACCTTGGAAATTACCCAACTGAAATACTCATACCCTAGAAATGAGAATTATGGAAGGCCTTATTAATATAAACTGCAGTACATAAAGGTACTTAATTATATTAGTATGTTATATATATATATAGGTATATATTTATATATAAATTCTAATATGTTTGTGGAAGAAGTAAGGACATTTGGAATAATGTTACCACCTCCTTTCATGTTAGAAATGTCAAGGAATTTGAGAGGTTAAGATTGGTAAGGCCATTCCTAGTTATACATATGACTACTATAAACATGAGTGGCTTTAGGAATAAAATCCTCATAATGATAGTAAGGTAGGGAAACATAAGCCCTGCCAAAGTTGAATACAAAACAACATCTTCCCTTTTAACTTGTCCTTACGTCTTTTGAATTTGTTATTCGTAAAGAAAGAGAGTTAATGTCCCTAGTAACTTTTTTTTTTTATTTGGTAAATTTGGGTATCATTACATATGTTATCAGAGAAAAGGTTGCAACACTTGGACCTTAAACAGGGCTTAAATATTTACTTAAGCACATAATTTCTGGTTATGAAAAAAAACTAACAAAACAATTACTATTACAAACAAAAAACACTTTATTTCTGTTGTGATCATGGAATCCCAGAACGAAGCATAAATCATACTCATAGAGAATCCTAAGAAAAGGCCTCCTGAAGAATAGAGGCAGAACAGTGACATAATTTCACCTACTGAAGTTTTGGAAACTATGATAAATCTCATTGTGGAACTGCAAGTTTTCAAGGCAGACAATGAGAAACTAAAAAAGGCACAACAGGAACAATAGGAAATAAATGAAGTTCTATTACGAAGCATAGTGACAAAGAATATCCCAAAGGATGATAACTAGGAAGAGGAGGTCAATATAAGGGTCTCCAATAATTCTAGTCATGAAGCAGAAAAAGAGGACAGTTCTTCCGATGGTACACCTTCATTAGAAGATAAAACAAAAATAGGAAGAGAAAGAAAACAGGTGGACCATATTGAGGGAGAGTTTAAGAAAATAAAACCGTCTACCTTTGACAGGGAATCTAGAATAGGGGAGGAAGCTGAGGCATGGTTATTAGACATAAAGAAGTATTTCCAGATATACAACTATTCCAACAATATGAAGGTCAGAATGGCCATTTATAATCTGAAAGGAAAATCTAGCATGTGGTGGCAAGACCTGAAGTTTGCCAAGGGACTAAAGGAAAAAAATATGGAATGGTTGGATTTTAAGAAATAATTAAAGAAACAGTACCTATCTGAAAGTTACTATGAAAGAAAAACCAAATATTTTTATGAGCTACGACTCAGTCAACTGGCTATGAATGATCTGATAAACAAATTCCTGGAATTACTAAGGTTCATGCCTTATATCTGGGAGGACAAAGTGAAAATCCAACAGTTCCTGAGTTGTTTACCACAGTCCTATAAGGATAGAATCGAATTCGATAATCCCAACTCATTGAGTGAAGTTTTCAGGAAAGACCGAAAGTGTTATGACCAATACAAATAATGATCAGAATTTTCCAAGGCTTGGAAGGACAAGAAACAAGACCGAATAAACCACCGGAAGAAGGGATATCAGCCAACCCCTTTCCGGAATGCAACAAAGAGTTTCCCAAGGAAATATTTTCACTCCAACAACCAAAACACCCAAGGAGGTGGTAAACCAGTAAATTTAGGAACAAAGAAGTTTGGGGACAACCCCCATGAACCATTAAAATGTTGGGAATGTGGAGAACCTCGCCTAAGGAGGAGCTTCTCACATTTGACTTAAGCCCCCAGGACTATGGTTCATAACCTACAGGAATCCTCTACAGTGGGAGATGTGGGAAGAAGTGTACATCGGATCAATGCAGTCGTTGATGACCAACAAGTTGACCACCAGTCCACTGTAGTGGAAATTGAAGGTAAAATTAACAATACTCGTGTTTCTATTTTAATTGATCTTGGAGCTATGTTAAGTTATATTGCTCCTAGTGTAGTGGATTCAAATAAACTTAAAAGAACAAAACATGCAAAATCCTGGATAGTACAACTTGCAATAGGGACTAAAAGAAAAGTATCTAATTTTATTTCCAACTGTGAGTTCAGTTTAGGTGGTCAAAACACAAAGATAGATCTAAACATTCTACGAGTAGGGTCTTATGACATAATTATCGGAATGGATTGGCTAGAAATACATAAAGAAGTTTTAGACTGCTATGAAAAATCACTCAAGTATAAAGAAAAAAATGATATTGTTAGAATAGTAAAAAGTATACAAAAACAGTCTCAATTAGGCACATTTCAGCTATGCAATTTAAGAAGTGCATGAGAAAGCGTTGCCAGATTTATGCCATCCAAGTGAAAAATCTGTTGGAAAAGGAAAATAAACCTAGCTTGGATGAATTTTTCGTCTTGCATGATTTCAGAGATGTGTTTGTTGATGAGATACCTAAATTACCCCCAAGGAGAGAAATAGACTTTTCTATCGACCTACTACCTAGTTCAGCCCCTATATCTAAAGCACCCTACCGAATGAGTTTACCAGAATTAACAGAATTAAAAATTCAACTACATAAATTATTGGACAAAGAATATATCAGACCGAGTGTTTCACCATGGGGAGCACCATCCCTTTTTGTTAAAAAGAAAGACGAAACTCTGAGATTATGCATCGATTACAGAAATTTAAACAAAATGACTGTTAAAAACAGGGACCCCTTACATAGGATCAATGATATGTTCGATCAAGTGGGCGGGGCAAAGATTTTTTCTAAATTGGATTTAAGATCTGGTTATCACCAGGTTAGAATAAAAGATGAGGACGTAAGTAAAACAACATTCAAAATTCGATATGGACATCACAAATTTGTTGTTATACCATTTGGACTCACTAACGCACCAACCACATTTATGTTTTTAATGAACAATATTTTCTGTCAGTACTTGGAATTTTTTTTTTGGGTATTTATTGATGATATCATAGTATATTATAGAATAGAAGAAGAACACGAAGAACGCCTAAGGATAGTTCTGCAAACTTTAAGAAAACACAAACTGTATGCCAAATTCGATAAGTGAAACTTTTATCAGAAGAAAATATAGTACCTAGGACATGTAGTATCTAAAGAAGGTATTGTAGTCAATCCTGAGAAAATAAGATCCATCATGGAATGGATGATCCCTAAGGACGTAGCGGACATTTTTTCATTCATGGGAATCACCAGACATTACCGTAGATTTATAGAGGGGTTTTCCAAGATTGCATACCCTATCACATCATTACAAAAGAAGGGAACCAAGTTTAACTGGTCAGATAAATTTCAGGATAGTTTTAATAAGTTAAAGGAATTGTTAACAATCACACCCATTTTAAAGGTAGCAAACCCAGACAAGGAATTCAAAGTCTGTGTGGATGCAAGTAAAGAAGGACTAGGTGGTGTCCTAACTCAAGAAGGGCATGCTATTTGTTATGAGTCTCAAAAACTAAAGGAGAACGAACGAAACTACGTCACTCATGACTTAGAGTTGGAAGCTATAATACACGCCTTAAAAATGTGGCGGCACTATATAATGGGCAGGAAATTTATGTTATTGACTGATAACAATGGTGTGAAATTTTTGTTTAGTCAACCATACCTTAATGCAAGGAAAGCAATATGGTTGGCCTTCTTGAGCGAATTTGACTTTAAGGTAAGACATATCAAGCGTAAGGAAAAAAAGGTGGTTGATGCCTTAAGAAGAAGATTTCATGGGTTGTTTGAAATAAACATTAGTAGGGAAGAAAGCGATCTTTAGCAGAGGATAAAGGCTATAGGTTGTAACGATGAATATTACACTAAAACAGTGGTAGCATTACATAATAATACAAAAACTTTAGACAAAACAAATCTGAGTTTGGACAGAAATGGTCTACTACGATTTAAAAACAGAATATACATACTAGATTTAGTGGAATTAAAGTTAATGGTTTTGGACGAAGTACACAAGAAACCATATTCTAGTCATCCATGATACCAGAAAACGATAACAACACTGAGGAAGTTATTTTATTGGCCTAATATGAAGGGAAAAACAACATAATACTTAGCCAAGGGTCAATATTGTCAACAAGTGAGAGCCAAACACTAGCATCCAACCAACTTGTTGCAGCCCTTACCCATGCCAGAATGGAAATGGGAGACTATATCGTTGGAAATTGTTACAGGTTTTCCTAGAACCCAAAAACAAAATGATTCAATTATGGTGCTAATCGATAAGTTTAGTAAGTTTTCACACTTTATTCCTGTAAATTCTACTTTTAAAGCTATTAACATTGTTGAAATATTCATGAAAGAAATTTTTTGACTGCATGGTATTCCTAAAATGGTGATTTTGGATAGAGACGTAAAATTTACATCTGCTTTTTGGAAAGAATTGTTTGCAGGGTTAAATACTAACTTGAATTTCAGCACAAGTTACCATCCACAAACAGATGGGCAAACCGAATGGACAAACCAAATCATGGAAGATATGCTACGCATGTATGTAAGGACAAAACCAAGCAAGTCGGAAGACTACCTACACTTGGTGGAATTTGCATACAATAATGGTTACCAAACATTGGCTAAAATGAGCCCCTTCAAAGTACTGTATGACAGAAAGTGTAGGACTCCGACTAGCGGGGATAACCCAATTGACAGACTCATGGTAGGACAAAAAATGCTCCATGAAATGGAGAGTATGGTAATAAAATGGAGAGAAATAGTGCTTTGTAATAGAGTCATCACCCAGGTAAAAGTGCAATGGAAGCACTTTAGTCCTGAGGAGGCCACTTGGGAGTTGGAGGGAGATTTGCAGAAATCTCATCCAATCCTGTTCCTAGAAAGGGACGAACATTGAGGACAATGTTTTATTGAAGGGGGAAAGGATGTAACATCCCCGAAAATAAATAATTTTTAAGTCTGAAAAATACTTAGGAATTTATTTCCGTTTTTGGTAAATTCGAAATTGGAAAATTATTGCCATTTATGGCAATTCCGAATTTTGAATTTAGTTAATTGTAAATTATGATTTATGACTGTTGGGAAAAGATTTGATTTGACCCAACTGACTCTTTGGCTATGACATTTGTAAGAAACAAATATTTTTATATTTATTGCTGATGGACAAATGGAACAGGCAGATTAAAATCAGTTGACCATGACTCCATGAGTGGGGAACATGTTGGAACTACCTCACAATTGAATGTTACAAGTGGAAAATCAAGAATTTGTCCATAGGAATCCCTTGAAAATCATGGATTTGGAAAGTTGCGAAAATTCCCAAGGGGAAAAGACCTAGGCACAATTGCTTTTGGATATATAGCATATGGGAGGAGGTAGGACATTGCCTAGTATGTTGGGGAAAGAATTATTTCTTGTTGTTTTGAACACTACTTTCTGAGTGTGAGGCAAGGAGAAGTTGTTAAACTGAAGAACTATTATTGAGGAGGAGTTATGGAGTTCGCCCTCATGGATTCATGGTCAAGCTAGGGGGTGAATGGGACAAGCAAAATTGGTTGTTCCATTTGTTGTTCAAAAATGGTTCAGATATGTATATCTAATCCTTCTATGGTTAAATATTATTTAATTATTGGCTTCTAGAATGCATCTGTTTAAATATGGATGAATTGTTCTGTTGGTTAAATTCTGATGGAATGAGATGAAATGTAGGATAAACCCTTACAATTTAATTGTAGACGTTGAGAAAAACTTTCTAGGTATCTTGGCTAGAATGGAATTTATCTATGGAAGTATATTAGGAGATGCATATGTGTTAAATAGAATATTATTTTGAATATTGTGCTAGAAATCCCTACCAGATATGTGACTCATATACATCTAGATATTCAGTTTGCATGTGAACTATAGACTGTGCTAACACTAAAGGAAATTTTGAATGTAAATCTGTGATTTAAATATACATATATATGTACAGACATATCTATGTAGGTCATCTTTTAATTCTGGAAGAATTGTTCTATTGATTTATTATTGTGGGAATGAAGTAAAATATAGTATAATTCTTACGGTTTTATTGTACTCCTTGAATAAACAAATTCTGGAAGTAAACTTGAAATCTTAGATTTATACATACATATATTGTTATAGGCTAAATACAAAGGCTGTAATAAATAACTATGATGATCAGGCTATGCAAATGGCATTCAAGACTGGGAATGATTACATACAATAGGTAGTAAATATGGATACAATTATATATATATATGTGTGTAACGCCCTCCTCGTTACGACAACAACGCTGATAACAGGTGCAATTTTTTTTTTTTGTATTTTAAAAGTGTGTGCGTGCGTGTAGGAGGGGAAACAGACACACTGGACTCTACGTCGCCACCCGATGACTAACAAGATGCAACAATGACAATCACAACAAGAAGACGCAAGGCGCACAACAAGTAACTGCAAGCAAATACTACCCAAGACAAAGGCACCCCACAATATCTTCAACAATAAACGACGTACTGGATTAGGTACCGTACGAACACAGAAGGTAGAATACATGGTAGTAGGTTTTACTATTTCTTCACAGGAAAGCAGGGCGTTTAATCTTAGTCCTCTGCTCCGGAGAGAGAGGAGGTCAGATAAGCTTCTGGCCAACTGCTCAGGTAGAAACTAGTAATCCCCTCAGGTGTGTCGCAAGATTGGAAACCCTGCCTTTAAAGGGCCCGAGACTCTTGATACGGCACTGAATTCTTGACGCAGAAAAACACACAGACATATATACTAAGGCTACTGAGGGTGTCTACATCCCACCCGACACAAGCAGTCCAATCAACAATTATTACAACCCAGCGCAACCATAGAAAAAGGGCAACCATGTCTTCTACGGAAGGCGCAAGACAAGGACTCAGACAACGACCACTAAAATTAATGACCAGGCAATGTCTATTGACTCAATCGTTATAGATTATTAGCCCATTTCCCATTTAATTTTGTTAACCGCGAGTACACTAGCATAAGGTAAATCTAAATAACTTTTGCCCTTAGTTAAGGGCCTTACCCTTTGTGTCGCAATTAAAAATAAATAAAAAGTCCTTCCCATGACCATTACATTTATACTACCACCACATGGTATCCATAACAAGGACCTTACAATCTTACGTTCTCAAGGCTACGAGCATTTTTCGAAAAGGCGAGGATATTACACTACCTGGTTCAACGATAAACTACCATGGCTTTACATTTCAAATGACATTGCAATTACATAACAATCACCTTATATCTTGTACATTTCCCATATGATGAAAACACAATAACACTACCCTAGAACAATAACAACCTCACATTTTACCTCAATATCCTTGCAACGAAATAACCATCAAATTTATTATAGTAGAATTACTCTTACCTATTAAATAATCCTATCTCGCCTTCTTAATCGTGTTATAAGTGCCATTAAATACATATGACTTTACTTTTATTTTGATATGAATAATAGATTAACTACCAAAATCCCTACCATCAATAACTAGGTATTTACTGTTATAAATAGAATAGAATTGCAATTTGACTAAGAGTGGCTTTTCATTACAAACTTTGTAATAAATAAAATCGAAGTTTAACACCATAATTTAAAATCAAGGAATACCTATTGTAATCGGAGGGTAGTGAATTTTCATGTTAATGTATATTGAACTGATATAAAGGCTTTTCATCACAACACATTGTAATCAACAAAAATCGATGTTTAACACAATAATTTTTTTAATCAAGGAAATACCTATTGTAATCGGATTTGTAGTGAAATTTTCACAGCAGTGTGAATTGAACTAATATGAAGGCTATCATTGTAGAACATTGAAATAATTTAAAATTAGAAAACATAACCGATTCCTTCTTAAATAAGAACGTAAATTATTGTGCCAAGTTATAACAAATTTAAGTTTTTCCTTAACAATTAAATCCTTCTCTAGACAACTAAGAACTCGCGCTCCCCTTAGTTCGTAAATTAAGAACTAAGTCCTAATCTATGATTCCTATCCAAGATAAGAAAACGCACAAGGAATATGAAACGCATGGACAGAAATGAAATAACCAGGAAATAGTTCGAGGTGTTGCGCATACACCAATCCCATAGCTTAAAGTGCATGAATTATAGTTTAACATTACAATGCCCACACCCACATGGTTTTATTTTCTCAAAGTAATCGTAAGGATCCATTCAATAGATAGTCGAGGGAATTAAGGCTCCTTTACACATTCAGCCAGGAATTTATAAGATCATCACTCATTAACAACACATAAGACTTCACTGCTACCTGGCGCTTCCTATGCAATTTAATATTTAAAAATCAATGCTACCGCATGAAGGTTCTAAGGCAATTAAATATTCAATATTGACTTATAATAATGCAAATTAAGAGCTCTTGTCAGCAAACAATAATGAAACCCTTATTAATTACACATCATCGATCCATTAATAATTACACGGTGGTGCGATTACTAAATGAAACTGCAACATAAACCTCCACGCTCTTTATCACGATCAATTTAATTTTAATAATCAACTTTATCATGGAAGGAACCTCACGATCAAATTAACCTTTAAAATCAGCTTTATAATGGCAGGAACCTTTGGAATAAGACACCATCGACTGTTATAAGTCTGCTGGGCGAATCAAGGAACAACTGCCAGAACCTCCACTCTTTTATCGTGATAATAATAGCTCTCCTTTAACATAAAGAATAAATATTCTATGGATTCTGGGCATGCGCCCTTCAAGGCAGATGTAAAGGATCAGTGTCAGGAGAGGTCTGCGCCTAAAAACGAGCGCTCTGTCTGGTCTGTGGTCTGGCTGCACCGACCAACCACGAGCCGTTCGTCCAGTAATACCGTGGGGACAAGTCATCAGGTGAATCCAGCCAAAAACCGTCAGGGAGGGCGCGTAGAGGTATCCAGAAAACACGGGTAGAGGGTTACCAAAAAATAACAGGTAGTAATGACTTGACCCGATAGCGAATCATGGTTCTGAAAAAAAAAGGGAGGTGGAACAGTGGTTACCAGAAGTGATAGCTAAAAATTCACGGCCGGGTCCTGAAGGGAAAACGTCGACTGTTATAAGACGCTCGCTGTAACAGATGGTTGCCCACTATGAACTGAGAACGCACAGGCTAAGAATTGACCCGTCCACTGAAATAAAAATGCACCCCGTCATTATAAAATGAATCAACACACACAGCCATTCATAAGTGGAAATAAACGCCCATCGTCAGAGGAATTCACCCACAGAAGATGCTCACAGCTAAAGAAAAACGCACACAGCTATTCGAGTAAATACGCTCACAGCAAAAGCAAAATGCCCTTGACATTATTGTGTAAGGTGTGTGCACAGGCGATTCCAGTTACGGCGAGTAGTGAAACTAAGAAGTGGCAACATAATACATGCGAATCCACTGGGCGATGCCACTCGACTCGCATGCCCTTCTTCATAGGTACTTCTTATGAAGACCACACTTATGAATTCCAGTTCTTTTTGTGTATACTGTACGTACCTGCGATTCTAGTTTATGGCCGAGTAGTGAATCTGATCAGTGGCAACAGAATACGCATGATTCCACCATGCGATGCCACTTAAAATGATAGTTGAAAACAACGCAGACCCCAAAAATAAAAGTCTGCAGGTATATAGCAGAAAACAAGCGCAGGGATTAAAAAAATGAAAACGCAGAGAAACAAATGCCAATGCCCACGCAAGGAACAGGGGAGTATTCACTGACTGCAACTCGGTAAGGCGCAAGGATCAATAAGAACACAGAGAAAGTACGCCACAAACGCAGCGAAGGTTCACTATAAAAACGCAGGGAATCTAACCCCAAATTGCAGAGAATTTACACTATACAAACGCAGAAATTTTAAGTTATAAAAACGCAGAGAATATTTTAACAAAAACACAGAGATTTTATCACCCTAAAAACTCTGAGAAGGGTCATTGACATCCGTAGCTACCAAGTGGAGGAAAATCAACCCCATCTACAATTTAAAAATAAAAGGAAGGGAGGGACCATCAACGCACCATCACACAGCCCAGCTACAAAACTCAGTCATGAAACCCAAAATCAGTTTACCCATTAAAACACACATAGATCTAACCATATATCCAAACTTTCTACTCTACCAGAAATAAGGATCATACCGTTGCCTTTCGCCCGCTTGATGATGTCCGTTCGCTCCACGTTGCTCCTGCTCCGTGCTGCTCCCGCTTGTCGACTGTAGAGGAATCACCGGTACCTCCCAGCCAAATGCTAGGGGTACTCTGCTTCCCCCTCAGCCCCCCAAGCTGCAAAGGGGCCACACACAATCCAGACAGTATCCTAGCTTCCCAGCTCGCCTCCAAGGCTGATCTACCACTCTAACACAGCTGAGAAAATCCCCAACTCCTCACAAGCAATCAGTCCAGTTTTCCATTTCGGCAGCATAACAATACCTCATAGCCCCCCTCTTTCTCCCTTCTTTTTATGCCCCTCAAACCCTAAATCATAATAAATTTTAGTTTTTTTTTTTTTTTAATGAAACCCTAAAATTTTTTCTCTTTTACAAGTGTCACTCATCCCTACCCTTCTCCATAAATTATTTTCTTTTTCTATAAATTAGAGATTATGGAATACACGTCAATTTTTTTATAATATATATATATATATATATATTACTTTATTTTTCCTATTTACAAGCATGTTATTCATCATTTTAATTTATCATCATCCATCATTTTAATTTATCCTTAATATATATATATATAGGTTAATAAGAGATTAAAGTGATGACAAACATGTATATGGG
>SNQJ01S0060832.1:0-15008 GCA_010110895.2 Picea sitchensis
ATTTTCATAATCTTATTATGTTGCTCATTTCAAAAGATGATTGAATCATTGAATTGTATCACCAATGTGAAATATCTACCTTGCTTATACATGCATAAATGCAAATATTTTTCTCCTAATAAATCCAAATACTTAAAAAAATATAATAATAACACGTTAAAAAATAAATATGGCCTTGGAATCCAAGAAAGTAGTACTCTAATTATAATCAAAGAATTACCCCTTTAATTTGAACTCCAGTTGTAAATAAATGTCCAAAATTTGTCATTCTAACGTTTATTTTAACCATCCACCATTCCAAAGTATACATGGCATTTGCATTTTTACTACATCATAATACAATAAAATTTTCAACGAAGATCTTAAGCAATCAAATTGTCAGACATGTTTTCTGCAAGTCCATGCTCATCAATTCCACTTGCAATGATAGTGGCACATTAATCTTTGTATGTTGTACTCAACTTTTTATAGTGATAAATTTTGCATAGTTCATCATACACTTTACCAAACCAACCATACATATTTATCTTTATATGTCTAAGCTACTTACATTTAATAATGGTTGATAATGCTAAAATCATTCTCAATAATAAAATTTATCATTTATGATATATCAATTTGATAAAATCATTCCCATGATTTTGATTTTTATATTTTTATTATGTTTTTAAATTAAAAAATAAACTATATCATATGACTTTTAATATCTATATATGAACAAATTCATTGATTGTTACTTTTGTGAATTGATACACTTTTCAATTATATTTCTTTATTAAAATCAGATGCAAATCATTTTTTAAATCTTTTCAGCTATGAAATATCACCTTATTTTTTCAATTTGTCAAAGATATATTTGGCTTCTTTAAACAATATAATTATCCTTACATTTAACAATAGTTAATAATGCTAAAATCATCCTGGATTAAAAATAAATAAATAAAATCAACATTTATTATCTATCAATGTGATAAAACCATTTACATGCTTTTGATTTTCATATTTTCATATTATATTTTTTAAATTAAAAATTAAACCATGGCATACCATTTTTCATAACTATATATGAATGAATTTATTGATTATTACTTTAGTGAATCGATGCTCACATTTTGCAATTACATTTCTTTATTACAAAAATTAGATGTGCAATTACATTTCTTTATTACAAAAATACATTTCTTTATTACAAAAATTAGATGTGCAATTACATTTCTTTATTACAAAAAATAGATGTAAAGACATTTAATTTTTTTAACAGAAATGGTTGGTGTTTTATATTAAAAAAAAGAGAGTTGTGCTACAATTTATTACATATAGGTAGGAAAATTGATTCTGTGAACTGAGTCCATAATGCTAACTAGTAAGAGTGTCGTATCCTAACAAAGAACTTAAAGATGATCCAAAAAGAATTTAGTCGTGCTAGAGCCCGCATTGGGTCAGGAGGAGCCTGATTTGGTTCATTGCATGCTTCGGAGTGAAAGGTTGAATGAAGCCTTGAATTTATGGATTCATTTGAATTCACCGAGTGTCAAGAATGGAAAGGGGGTTCCCTACTTGTTGGCTAAGAATACCAATTTTCTTGGTATTTCGATTAACCCTACAAACAGTAATTGTCAATTCTTGGTTGTGTATATGCTCCTGCACTTGCAACTAGTTTTGTATAGAAGTAGTGCAATTGCGAAGTTCCTAATTCTCCACTTCAAGTTCCCTGAGTTGCGAGTCTGTTCTTTCCCAGAATTTCTGATGACATTTCTCAAATCCATGATTTGATCCCGAAGCTCCACTGAAGTGCAGGATGGATAGGAGCATGGAGCACTAGACCGACATTGCATGGTGGAAGGTGACCGTGAGAACACGGTGGAATGAGGCTCTGTGTAGAAATGAAGGTAGGTTGCTGGAGAAAGACAAAGCCTTATCCATGACAATGTATAGGATTTAACCATTGTAGTCTTGAAAGGATGGAAGATCTGAATTACCCACGAGCCTTGTAGATTATCCGTAGATGTGTTAACAAACCATGATGCCATGGCTACATGAGAAATCATTAGAAATTACAAAATCCTTACAGAGCAAGCAAGCCAGGGAATGAATGAAAGTGTCAGGCACATGAGGAGAAGTACCATCAGGGAAACATGTGGGCGAAGGAGGGGAGGGTGTGGCCCAAGGAAAAGGGAAGAAGTGGCAAGAGGGGATGGTTGCAACGGAGGGAGGGGGTGGTGGAAGAAGGGGGCAGACACACGTGATTGCTAGGGTGGGAATTTCCACAGGGGGGAAGTTCCAAATGTGGGAAGGAAGAATAACGGTTGGGGGAGAAATTACGATAACCACACCTGAGATTGGCTTTGATTGTTGAAAATCTAGCTTTGATTCATGTTTTTTGCTAATTTTTCCACACGATTGGCTGCCTGGTTTTGAGAACGAAGAATATGAAATAAGTGAATCTTAGCAAAATGTCTTTTCAAGAAATTTATCTGGATATGAAGACCGCTGGAAATTTAATTTGTTGATTTTTTTAAGCCAAGGAGGTCCTTAATAATTATCTCAGAGTCTCCAAGGACAATGAGTGCATTAAGGTTTTGATTTTTTGCAAGTTGAAGCCCCATGTACTCTGCTAAGCATTCTGCTTTGTTGGTGGTGGTCTTTCCAAGGCCCCAAGAGTAATCCAAGATCTTTTGTTCAAGATGTAAAAAAATTTATTAATCTTTTAAATTATTATTTAAAATTTTTAAGTTATGAAATATCACCTTATTTACAAATTTATTATTATTTACAAATTTATTGATTATTACTTTTGTTAATTGATGCTCACATTTTGCAATTACATTTCTTTATTACAAAAATTAGATGCAAAGACATTTTTTACTCTTTTAAATTATTTTTTAAATCTTTTAAGCTATGAAATATCACCTTATCTTCCTCGATTTATCGAAGATATATTTGGCTTGTTTAAGAAATATTATTGTCCATTAATAATTTTTTGCTTTATAAAATGTATTATTGCAATTTTTTTACTAAATTGTTTTATCCACAATAATATTTTAATCTCAAACATTCTAATGCCAGGATCTAGATTCTAATGCCATGATCTAAGTGGTGATACTAATAACTGTTTACTTTTAAATATGCATTATAAAACAAATACAACATATCCCATCATTGACCAATCATTTAATCTTAGTATAATCCTTAAATGGCATTAAAGGTAAATAAAAATTTCCAATATACCAATATGAATTCCACAGATGGATAACCAAAAACCCACTATAATAAAAACTTGAAAGACCGATGTATCATTTTGAAAACCAACATGTCATTGTGGTATCCAACATGGAAAAAAGTTCCAAATTGTTGTGCATTAACACTGTGATAATCCTTTCAACGTGGCAATAAGGGTAAATGCAAATTTACAATAATACAAATATGGGTTCCACAGATAATAACCGAAACACATTATAATCAAAACTTTTCCATCCAAAATATGGGATTCTCAAGGAAGTGGGAATTTCATAGTCAAGAAAGCTTATAGACTTGAATCCAATCACAACTTGATTCAAAAGGATCCAATATTGGAGAAAATCTGGAATGCAGAGATTTGGCCCAAGATTTCCTCTTTCTTGTGGTTGCTAGTTAAAAACAAAAAAAACTTACTTGAGACAAGCTCATCAAACGAGGATTCAAAGGACCCCCATTTTTATATGTACCGAGAAAGTGAAGAAATGGTAGAAATATATTCAACATCTTCCCTAAAGTCAACACGATGTGGGATGTAGGAGGAACCCTCTTTGGATAGATGAAGAGATCTTGGGAAAGTGTTAATCTGACTCTGGAGAATTGGAGGTCCTCACCCTTTGAGAACCCTATCCTCAATAAAGTGTGGAATGTATTTATGGGTTTCCTACTATGGATAGTATGGAAGGAATGAAACCACATAATATTCAAACATCTAGACATAGAAAAGGACGACATTTGGCTGGGTATTTGGGAAAGTATTAGAGAATCAATTGATTCCTCTTATGCCTAGATAAGTAGTTGAGTTGCTAGGTAATGAACATATCATGTTTTCAAATCGACATCTCCAATAGCACTTCCCCATTCCACGCCCTCTCCATCTTAGGGAAAGGTTGGTGTCATGGGCCTGGCGAGCCTACGGTCGTGCGGCGGAATCACCTGATGCTCCCAGTCACTGTGCGGCACCGCAATCGTTTGTTTGACAACAAAGCTACACCAAACTACTTAATCTGAACTATGCCTTACTTCATTACATCTTCGTTTATTACTTATGTTATGTCTGTGTTATCTTATACTTAGCTGTGAAAGTAAAAGAAACCATTCAAGTAAAGAAACAAGACGAAATGTACAAGTGAGCGGCAAAACCAGCCTAAAACCCATTTCTTTACAATATTCCAAAGAATCGAGTTGCATCTCTCCTTACAACAAAATAACAAACATACAGTGCATGGATCAGCATTACTTTGCATCTTCGAGGTTCTACTCCCAGACTCGTCATTGTCGCAGACCTGCTATCATGTCAAACGCATCTACTCATTTTCCCATCTTATGTTCGCAACCTTCGCTACAACTCTTTGATCGTCCCTACTTCCTACCAAGTCTGTGCGTGCTTCATGTGCTTGCACTTGACTCTCGGTTAGACTCCATCGCAAAGCACCCATATGTCACCACCAAGACTTCTGTGGACCTTCCAATGCATGAGCACCCTTTTTTTCCTTAACTGTCGTCAGTGGTCTTGCCATACCTGTGGGGCGCCCATCGCAAGTTTTCTTCCGCAACCTCAGATTTGGCGTGACCTGCTACACTCTTTCATACTCACAAACTTTCACCCTTCCTCAGCTCCCTTTGTCTAAATGAGATCACCCAGCCTGCCTCAATACAACCTTCCCCAAGGCAACACAAGTTACCCTCCAGGGTCTACTTGGATCCTTGGGGAGGGAGCTCACCCTCCTTCCTTGGTTGCTTCCTCAGAACACCAATCTGCAATTATGAGAGAAGTCACCAGCCTTACTTGTCAAATTTACCAAAGGCTTGCTTGCTCAGTTATATAGGCATGTGCCCTTCCTCCACGACGCAGCTATCCTAACCAACATGCCCCTTCTTTCACAAGATGACTCAGACTTTTCATCGCTTATCCACTTTCGCAACTTGAGTCAACTCTTCAACGGGCACACGCCCCTATCTTGTGCATGCTCCAACCCATCCGACATTGCTCTTCAGTTTAAGGTGCCCAACTTGTGCCTTCGTTCATTTCCTTTCCCAATTGCATCGCAAGGCGTACGTCGCAAGCTTTGGGCGTTTATCTTGATTAGACGACCTGTCTCACCGATGGGGCACCCAAAGCTTCTGTGGGTGCCCATCCTTGGTTTCACATCCGTCAAGCCATCTCTTGTGCGTTCCATCGAGCATGCATGCCTTCGTCGCACCCAACTTCACCAACCATTCATTTCTTGGGTGGGGAAACAATGTCTTCATCACACGCCCGCCCAACCAGTTCTTCTGTCAAGTCACCTCTTAACCTTCATTGCAAGTCATCTTGGTGAAGTCGTACTTGGCATCGCATCACGCGCCCAAGTACCCCGACTTAACCGAATGTCCGTTGACTCGCTTGTTTCACATGTCTTGGCTCGTGGAGGAAGTGTGCGTGCCCAGGTCAAGTCCTAGGTCATGACATACTCCCCCACTCAAAGACATTGTCGTCCCAACAATCTCAATATACCTCCACTGTGATCACCGATGACAACCGTTTGTTTCTCTGCTGCGATCGCAAGTTCTGGCACAACCTCAACCAGAACAAAAAAATGTCTAAGTGTTAAACCTACGTGACTTCTGTTGCATCCATACTTCAACCATTTCTCTCATGCATCTATACATTGTGCACCCCCATTCCTATGCTGGTTTGGGTGATCAATCCAACCATCATGCACAAGTCCTGAGATGTACAGCTTCATTTCGAAACTTGGTTGTTTCTGTCTGCAACGTTATCACCTTGTCCAACCCAAAAACATGAAGGAAATATTGCACTTGCCCCTTCACTGTTGTCCAATTCCATCGTGAAGTTCTTCCACAACAACCAAGTGTTACACCAATGGATCATTCTGCTTGAAGTCTGACCCCTTGCTATGTTGTTGTGTGATAGCTCGTGTAAGTGTCGAATAGTTGGATTGCCGGTCCAACCATCATTTCATGTACGATGGAACACATCCATGCCAAATTGATCTCCTCCCATCCACAACTTGACTCATCCATGCAACTCTCGCCAAGGCACCTTCCTTGCCTTGTCGTGGTACGATACTGCCCCAATATGAAATCTTCCTTCATTTATGTTGCGAAAGTTTTTGTCACTTCCAATGATCGTCACACCCAACTCGTCTCATATCCAAGCTATTCGAAAACTCAAGGGGATCATTGCACGACTGCCACCTGTATGACCAACCAAATTCACTTTCTTTGCTCCTCCTATATTTATAGGGTGCTTAGGTGTGCCTCATCGCTGCTGCAACCATGCCCCTCATGGCATCGTGGTTCGCTTGATGAATCTGCCCAAGGAAAACATGAGCTTGGTTTCATCAGTCAACCTCCTATCTTCTTCATCACATGTCCAAGAAACACCTAAGTGTACTAATTCCACACATCCAACAATCACCTCCACACTACTCTTCCTTCATGCTTCGTTTCATTATTTTCTGCAATCCTTCGATCTATAAGCCCACAACATCCTTCACAAGATTCTTGCAAGTGTTGAGTTTTGTTTGCATGAACTTAAAAATTGCCCAAGTTATTCAAGTAGAAGGGACCACCCAAGAAATTTTGCACCTGTTGCACATTCGTGTCAATACATCTACCAATCAACAACTATGGATCAATCTGCGCTAGCCAAGCTCCCCAAGAACGTTGGTGCACCTGATGTCCCATACCACCAGCAAACATCCTCAAATATATTGTCGCGCATCACGCCCATTGTAGTTCTTGACAAGTTTCTTGAACAACTCCCTTGTTGTCACTTCTATCTTCCATGAAACAAAAACACATGCCTTCTTCTATTCATTCCTTCCTTGGTTACATTCATAAATTAGGTCACAACTCCACCAACGACCTGCCTGCGCAAGCTTGTCCTGGATACCTCACAAAACAGGCCAAGTCTGCACACTTCAAAATTTTTCTAAGTACCAAGCTTCTCGTCCTCCCAACTCGGTTTCCTCTCATCATCTTGCCTCTGCGTTTGGATGCCCCATACCAACGTAGCAGAGATGTCTTGGTGAGGTGTGCCCAAGAAGGTCTGCACAAGCCTCCAACTGAAACATTGTGATGCATGAAATCCGTCTAAGCCACTTTCCTCATGGCTCCCAACCGAACCCATCTTCCATTCTTTCATCTATTATCTTCGCGCCCTACAATGCCTCAACAGCAAGACACCATGCAAATAAATTGCTTGTTGAGTCTCCTGTTGTTAACCGACATCTGTTTGAAAGTTGTGATCCTCAATCACAACTTAATTGAGCCAACTTCTCTTCGGTAGTGCACAACATGAAGTTGTTACGGTGGAAAATGTACCCAACTACGATCTAAACATGCATACGACCTCAACTTCCTTCCCCATCTGTTATCTATGTTCCATGTAATGTCTTTACACCAGGACACCATGCACAAGTATGTAGTGCACAACACGAAGTTGTCAGGATGGAATTGGTGCTCATCTTTCTGCGTTGCGACCAAACTTCATTCTGCCATCCAAGTCATGACGATGACCCAGCTCATTGATTGCTCTTGAACTTATGTGATCATTGTTACAATTATGTGATAGAGCTTCATTCCATCACCACGGAACTCTCTTTGTAATCTCCCATGCTCAACGCACCCAAACTGACCCTTCTCGGCCACTTGATTTTCTGTGCTCTCATACCATTTGTCACAGAAGTGACAGTAGTGCAGAGCTTACCAAATCGTCCACCATAACCACTTCGACAATATTATCTGATTTTCACTCTGATACCATTTGTCATGGAAGTGGCAGTGGTGAAGAGATTCATCGATCCATCTCTAACTCAGACCAAAATCGGCTCTGATACCATCTGTCACAGGCTTGGCAAGCCTACGATCGGGCGATGAATTCACCCAACGCTCCCAGTGACCGTGCGACACCGCAATCGTTCGTTTGACAACAAAGCTACACCAAATTACTTAATCTAGACTATGCCTTACTTCATTATATCTTCCTTTATTACTTATGTTATATTTTAATTATCTTATACTTAGCTGTGAAAGTAAAAGAAACCATTCAAGCAAAGCAATAAGACAAAATTTACAAATGGGCGGCCAAACCAGCCTAAAACCCATTTCTTTACAATCTTCCAAAGAACGGAGCCGCAACTCTAGTTACAAAAAAAGAACAAATATAGAGTGCATGGCTCAGCATTACTTAACCTCTTCGCAGTTCTTCTCCCTGACTCGTCATCGTCGCAGACCTGCCATAGTGCCAAAGACATCTACTCATCTTCCCATCTTATGTTCGCAACCTTCGCTACAACTCTGCGATCGTCCCTACCTCCTGCCAAGTTTGTGCGCTCTTCATGTGCTTGCACTTGAATCTCGGTTAGAATCCATCGCAAAGTGCCCATATTTCACCACCAAGACTTTTGCGAACCTTCCACTACATGAGCGCCCATTTCTACCTTGATCATCTTTGGTGATCTTTCCATACCTGTGGATCACCCATCGATAGTTTTCTTCCGCAGCCTTAGATTCAGTGTGACCTATGACACTCTTTCATCTTCGAAAAATTTCACCCTTCCTTATCTCCCTTTGTCTAGATGAGCTCACCCAACCTGCCTCAATACACCTTCCCCAAGGAAACACAAGTTACCCTCCATGGTCTACTTGGCTCCTTGGGGAGGGAGCATGCCCTTCTTCCTTGGTTGTTGCCTTAGAACACCAATATGTGATTATGAGAGAAGTCATAGCCTTCCTTGTCTGATTTACCAATGACTTGCTCGCTTGGTTATATAGGCACGTGCCTTTCCTCCGCGACGCACCTATCCCAATCGATGCACCCCTTCTTCACAAGTCGACGCGCACTTTTCATCATTTGTCCACTTTCACCACTTGATTTGACTCTTCAACGAGTGCATGCCCCTATCTCATCCACATTCCAACCCAATCGTCGTTTCTCTTCGGTTAAAGGCGCCCAACTTGTGCCTTCGTTCATTTCCTTTCCCAATCGCATCGCAAGTTGTTCATCGCACATTTTGGGCGTTTAGCTTGCTTAGCCGACCTATCTCACCGATGGGGCACCCAAAGCTTCTGTGGGTGCCCATCCTTGGTTTCACATCTGTCAAGCCATCTCTTGTGCGTTCCGTTGAAAACGCATGCCTTCATCGCACCCAACTTCACCAACCATTCATTTCTTCGATGGGACACCCATGTCTTCACCGCACACCCACCCAACCGGTTCTTCGGTCAAGTCACCACTTAACCTTCATCGCAAGTCATCTTGGTGAAGTCATACTTGGCATCGCATCACGCGCCCAAGTACCCCTACTTAACTGAATGTCTTCTAAATTGCATGTTGGGCATGTCTTAGCTTGTGGAGGCAACATTCGCACCCAGGTCAGGTCCTAGGTCATGACAGTTGGTCTCCCATGAGAAATGGACTAGACCACTTGATACCTTTATTAAGTTGAATTTTGATGAGTGTCCAAAGGAAATCCTGGGGTTGCTGGGGTGGTGGTGTCTTTGGTAACAATGTTGGAAACATTATCCTCTTCTTCACCTCTTATTTGGGAAAACCCACAAATATTGTTGTCAAGCTTCAAGCATCAATATAGGGTCTACAACCAACATGTCAACACGGATTCCATCAGTGCCTTGTGGAAGGTGATTCATTAATCATCATGCAAACCTTGAAGAGTATTCAATGTGGAACCAATCTAGACATGGTATCTAGGAACTGGCATCTCATAGCCAAATTTCACCAAGTCTCAACACCAACAAACTCCATCCCTGTCATCATTCCATTCCATGTTCATTGGAAATCCAACAAACTAGTTGATGAGCTAGCCAATAAATGGGTAGGCCTAATATTATTGGTAGGCCTACAAATAGGAGGCTTGGTGCTTCATTGGAATGACAGGTTCCCAGAATAGTTAGGTAAGGAGTGCTTTGAGATCAATCATGTAGACAACAACTACCCAGATCAGGTGTTGCATGGGTGGCACGAGGCACTCCAAGAGGATATGTTTGGTATTTATATTCATACAGGGGCGCAAGACGACATTATTGAGCCTGGTGCAAGGGGAGGATGGTGGGATGGTGAAGGAGTTTATGGCGCGTCAGGTGAAAACTTGTTGTGATTGCATTGGGATAATGCCTACATAGGGTATTATGGTTGTAGTTGGTGGCTTGGGCTTTAGCTAGAGTATCGGGGCTATCTTGTTTGGTATTCGGGGCAAGCAGAGTGCCTCAGTTTCACCAGGAATCATCGGACTTGGTCCCCCACTCGGCTTGTGGTGAAATGTTATAATTTCAATGCCTTTCTCTAGTTTTTATTTTGTAGTTTTTCGTGGTTTACTTGTGGTTTCAGCCCTGGTTTTCCTGTTGGTTTCATTTTCCAGGGGAAGGGCCCTTTTATTTCATGTTCTTGGCTATAGGTTTCTCTATTGTATGGGGTTTTGAGTGAGTTTGAAGAGAGTGTTTTCATGCTAGTTATGGCCTGGGTCTGTTGTCTAGTTGGAAGTTAAGGTTCCTTCAGGGATTCTTTGGGTTTCATCTTTCAGGCACGAAGGTCGGGCCTCTAGTTTTTTCTATGTCCCTCTTTCTATGCCTATGACATCCTTTGGTTGTGGGGATAGCCCTATTCTATCCTTCAAGCCTCTATGGGCCCCTTCTTCTCCTGCATGTGGTCCTCTTCCTACCATGGTTGACCAATTCTGCAAAGATATTCCATAGTCCATGAAGAGGAGTTTCCTACCATGGTTGACCAGTTCTGCGAAGATATTCCATATTCCAACAAGAAGAGTTTGAGGAGGAGGAAAACGAATGGCTCTCAACCCTCCAACTGTGAAACCTATTTTCCCACCATGACCAGGGATAAAAAAGATACCAAGCAAACAGAACAAATTTTCTAGGAAAATTTTGCTGCTGCAATTAAAGAGGATGTGGAAGCTATGGAGAACTTTGTCCCAAAAAATAGAAAACAGGTTGCTAAGGAGAAAATTGAGCAGGATTACCAAGGTTGGTTTTCTGACTCTAGATTTTTCACAACCAAAGCTACCAAGGTTTTTCGAACCACTGAGCTATAGTGGCTTACCAAATGCCTTATAACCCAAGTAGTTGAGGAAAAAAGAGCCCAGTAATAGGAAATTTTGGCCAAGTTGATGTTGTTAGAAGCTAAATTTGAGGTAGTTTGCAAGGTATTTGGTGTCAATATTGAAGTGACAAAATGGCAGGCCAATGATAAAGAGCACTCAACAGAGGTATAATGGCAAGCCAATGATAAAGAGCACTCAGCAGAGGCATAAGATACCTTGGACTCATAGGGAACCTCTTTTAACCCCATCATCATTGAAGAAGACAACACAGGAAACTCAGGCATCTAGCCCCTCTAGGCTATCCAAGCCAATCTTGATGGGTCTTCTGTTGCTTTTTTCCATAGTCATATTATCATGTTATGTTAATTTCAGTGTTAGTTGGCAAAGAACCTTGTTGTACTTTTGGTTTTGTTGTACTTTATATCAATTTTAGGACCTTTGTATGTTGATCAAATATAGTCTCAGTGACAAATATAGTCTTAGTGACATATAAACTATGGGTGATATTCTAGAGCTCTCTACGGTTTTGTTTGGTTTCCTTTTTGAAAAGCGATAGAGAACAATGGCTAGAATATTTTTTGCACCATGTTAATATAATATTCTCTAGCTTAAAAAAAGGGAATATGTCATTCAAAAATTGGTCTCCATTGAGAAGTTAATATTTATCTATCGTCTAGCACACGCCTTGTATGATTACAATGAATTATTACAACGAATCAACTAAATGAGGAGGGTTGTACCAAATCGAATTGCAAAACTCTAACAATGGTTAACCTAGTTTCCACTATCATCCTCTAGTAGGTGTGTTGGTGATAGTGATAGGAAAATCCAAAAGTTAACAACATGGGGGTTGATCAACTCACCACATGCCTCTCGAAAAATGATCAATGCATTTATCCATTAGCATGAACTCAAGAGGAGGTTGACTCCAATATACACACATACATGATTGTTGGCATACCTCATATGATTAATGGATAGGATGAGTACATGTTGATACCAATCTTCATCTGATAATGGAATAGTGAATAGATAGGTACATACCGAGTGTCATTGTACCTTTAAAAGTCTAAATACTACTCTTTCAATGCCAACATTAAGGTTGCTCCAACCTAAATCACAAATCTACCAATGAAAGATGAGATCCAAGTTCTACCATCTTTGATCAACATTCAATGTCTTTTTTCTACCCATTTGAAGTGTGCCACAATGGAACTTGATGTTGATATTATGGTAGCTGCGAGAGGTATTTACCTCCACATGTGAACCTGATGAGGATAGAATACTCCGGGAAGCAAGAAGAAACCCTAATGAGTTGGCTAATAACCCTAGAAGACTTGTCGTCTCAAGAAGATAATTTATATTAGGTTATTAGCCTCCAAGAGAAGAAGTCGGCCAGAAATAATAATATATACTAAATAGACAGATACCCAGAATGAGAACTCGGCCAAGGCAATTAGCCAGAATTAGTATAAATACAGGAGGTCAGTTCTCATTCTGGCAGGCAGTCTCAGAATTGCAGAGTAGCACTTGTGCCCACTGCAGTTGCCTAGTTTATGTGCAGGTTTGGAGGAGAGTTGTCGTTGCAGCTGTTGCAACTAGCAGTTACGCTTGGACTATCTCTTGGCTAGGGTTTGGACTATTTGATTAGCTCTTGTTGGTGCGTTATCCTTGGGGAAATGTGCGCTACCCTTTGTTTGGCTATCTACCCTAAGGTTTGCTTCCAGAGTGATTCTTTGTCAAGGTTAAGGTGCTCGGAGGGTGGCTTCGGTTTATGGTTGGGTGACAATAGAGATATTGTCAATGGTAAAACGAGCACATCCATTATATTCTAACAGGTTATGGGCCCACACCTCCTTCATTCAGTCTAAACGCTAGAAGGAAACATAGCCGCTAGGATATTGATCTCGTTGAGGAACTGTTGCTAGGGTTACTAACAGAAGCAGCTTCCAAGACACTGTCGCTAGGGTTACTAGCAGGAGCAATTGCAGAAACCCTAATCCTCTTGTTGAGGCACCTTAAGTGAATGGATTGACCTAATCTCTGGATAGATCAATGCGCTCTAGCCTGGCGCATCTACTGATACTCTCAACAAGCCAAGACGTGAAGTTTGAGTTTGTCGTCAAATCTAGGGTTTGACCAAGTCAAAGCAGCCATGACTTACTCTATCAAGTCAGAGAACAAGTTAGATGGAGCTTCTAACTTCAGAGCGTGGAAGACAAGGATTGACCTCATCCTTGCCAAGAATAAAGTGTTGGATATCGTGAAAGGAAAGATCGTGGAACCAGAGGTTGAAGAAGGAACAGAGAAGGAACCACAGAACGTTGTAGTTATGGAGAAGTTCAAAGACGGTGACATCAATGCCATGAGTATCATAGTGGAATATATAAAAGACCACTTGATACCCTACATCTCCCATCTTGACTCATCGAAGAAGATGTACGATGCCCTAACTAATCTCTTCTCAGTCAGAAACATTGGACAAGTAATGAGTCTGAAGAATGAGCTCCGTGACATGAAGATGAATGATGACGACAACATAACATCATATTTTGTGAAAATATCTCAGTTAAGAGATCAACTACAAGCTATAGAAGAGATCATCTCAGAGAAGGAATTGGTAAACATAGTACTCAATGGTATTCCCAAGACGTGGGATGCATTTTCCGCAAGCATGAACACAAGAAAGGAGTATCCAACATTTGAAGAACTTTGGACTTGTTGTGCTCAAGAAGAATCAAGGATAAGCGCAAAATAGAAACCCCAAAAGAAGTACGATGATTAAGCCTTCACAGCAAGATTCAATAATTTCAGGAACAAAAGGAAGTTTGGCTCACGGAGGAAGCCAAATCAAGAGAAAGACATTTCAGAAGTACAATGCTTCAACTGTCGAAAGTATGGACACTACAAGAATCATTGTCTCGAGCTAAAGAAAAGGAAGGAGAAACATGAAGCATCAGTTGCCGATGAAAAGGAACCTACAAAGAAGACTAAGCAGGATGAAAGAGACTTCTTCTTCTGAAGGTAACAATACTTTTCTTAGTTCTTGTACATATCTTGTTTGCATCGTCTATGTACATATGTTGTATATCTATCTCTTGGAAGATAATGTGTTCCAAGAAGAACTATACCTATGGAAGAACAACAAAGATAAGGATTGCTATCATTATACAAGTTAGATCATCAAAACATTACAAGATAAGCGAAATCAAAATCAATCATGAAGAGACTTAGCAAAGACAGAAAGAAGTCAACAATCAAGAGGAAATTGGAGAAAGACTTATGAAGTTTTGCAGAAGACAATAAGACGGAAGCGTGGACTCTGTTAGACGGAGGGAGCCGATTATATATTGCAGAAGACAATAAGGATGCAGACGGAAGTGTGGACTTTGTTAGATGGAGGGAGATGATTATATGCACTCATACATGAAGCAAGGATTAGGAGGGAGATAATCCTATGATCCATTGAAGATGATGAAGTATATATCCATGGTAGTAGCCATGAAAGACAATACGTGTTCAGTTCAACCTCAGAAGAAGTCTTCTTCGAAGAGAAGCCTTAAAGTATCCTTGGTTGTCCATCCACATCCATGATTCTACAATGAAAGGAAGAAGTGGAATCTTTAGGGCATGGAATCTATAAGAAACTCCATGGACCCAAGAGCTAAAGAAAAACATCAGGAAGAACAT